>CAHIKZ030000319.1:1085000-1097500 GCA_903632075.3 Acanthosepion pharaonis | reverse complement strand
TTCTTCCCACCAAACGCTGCTCTGTGGAACCGACTCCCGATCACTACAATCTTAATCTGTTCAAGTCTAGTGTTAACCGTTATCTTTTCCACATAAATTGTGTCTCTTACTCTGTAACCCTTTACTTTGAGTGGTTCCTGGGAACTATACAGGGTGAACATCAATGTAAAAAAAAAATATTTTTCCTTAAGTTTTCCTCGTTGTTTACTCCGCCCATAGTATTCTCAGCATCCTTCTGTGAAACAATATTTCTGTTGACTCTAGTGTTCATCTGTGAGGGAGTTGTCCAGTATTTATGATATGGCAGTAATACTGGATATTTTCTAGGGTGCATAATCAGAAAAGAGTGCTTGTAAAATTTGATACTCACAAGACTGATTGAAGGCAGGATAGACAACAAGAGAAAAACAACATATAATCTATCTAGCGAGCTTTAGTAAATGGATGGCGGAACAATGTTTAGGAGATATAGACAATCCTGAATTCTTTAAAAAAAGTACTAATATTTCATAACTGATATATTCTTGATAAATAAATTTAATATTTGACAAATTTTTAACCCCACTACGCATAGATGGTATTATCTAGGAAATAACAGAACTTAATTAATCATACTTAAGTTGATTCTGTTCCTCTTTGGAGATAAAGTTTAAATAAGGGGCAATAACTCAGTATGATTAAATTGATAATATTGCACGCAGCGAATACTCAGCTTATAAATACGTGTATTACTTTCTTACATTTCTCTCTCTTTTTAATCCTCTCCCTCGCCAACCTCTTTTTGTCTCTCTAGCTCTCACCTCACTCTCTAAAATCTCTCTGCCACGTCTCTTTCTTTTACTTTTTCATTTATCTCTCTTTTATCGCCCTGTTTTTCTTTCTAAAAAAAAAAAACAACAAATTATTGGTATTTAAATCTTTTTTTTTCATATATCGGTTATATTTTCAGTACGGGTAATTCTACAGAAGAATACTGAGAATACCATGGACCGAACATGTGAGCAACGACGAAGTTTTAGAGAAAACGGAAACAAAAAGGGAACATATATTTAATATCAGGAAGAGACAGTTGAAATTTCTAGGGCACGTAATGAGAAAAGAGGGTTTGGAAAATTTGATACTCACTGGACTGATTGAAGGTAGGATGCACAACATATAAACTACCTAGCGAGCTTCAGTAAATGGATGGCGGAACAACGTTTAAGAGATATAAAAAAAAAATTATTAACAGCTACAGATGACAGGAAATTGTGGAGAGCCATGATCACCAACATCCTGAAGAGATAAAAACATATAAAAGAAGAATTAGTCCACCTCATGGTTTATTAATGCTGATAACTAAATCTGAAGGTGCATTGGGATAGCGAAAGATGCCTTTTAAAAGCTAAGCTTTAAGATACAGAAAAAGTTCGTTAGAAACAAAATAAAAGAGTACTGACCTATTATGTAATAACATCTCCCTTATATGTCAGTGAATACTGGACAATATCATCACACCTGAGGAAGAGACTTGAAGCAACAGAAATGTGGTTCTACAGAAGGATACCGAGAATAGCATGGACCTAACATTTGGGCAACGACGAAGTTTTGGAGAAAATGGAAACAAAAAGGACGCTCATACTTAACATTAGGAAGAGATATTTCAAATTTCTAGGGTACATAATGAGGAAATAAGGCTTGGAAAACTTAATACCCACAGGAGAGATTGAAGGCAAGAAGGTCAGAGAAAAACAATGAATAACCTACCTAGCGAGATTGAATAAACAGATGGTGGAGCAGTGTTTAAGGGCAGCTAACAAAAAGACAAAATTTATTAAGAGATATTTAGGACAGGAAATTATGGAGAGCCATGATCACCAACGTTCTGAAGGGAAATGGTACATAGAAGAAGAAAAATCCAAGATTTTTATCTATGCATTTCACACTATTATCGCATTTAAAAAAAGAATTCTGATTTTTCCATCAAGTTTTTAAAAATAGCCAAATGGAATGAAAAGTAACGCAAAAAATATATGTATCCGCAGTTTGGTCTCCCCTACATATTCATAAGATATTCCAATGCCAATAATAATATGAAACATATTCGCTTATTGCCGTCCTCTTACCATGACAACAGAATATGTCGTTACTAAAAAAAGGCAGATTAATCTGTTTGAATAAGAGCTGTAAATCAGTGCTTCGTATGGAAAAGTAATTTGAAACATAACGATAAACGATAAGTATTTCCCCGAATGTCTGCAAGAATTTATAAATGAAAGAATGTTTTAACTACATAAAGACAATATTGAGATCTTTATCTTATTACAAATCAATTAATATATAATCATGAGAAACTTCTTGTGAACTTTCAATTTTATTGAAAAATATTCCCATCATATCTTCGAACATTACTAACCAAAATAAAGACGGATTTAATACAACATTGTAAGGGAAATAACTCTAACAGCCTATAAAAGTAATGATTAAAGGGAAGTAACTGAAATGTTTGCGTAAAAGCAAAAAAAAATATAATAAAATAAAAACGTCACGTCAGGCGCCTCGTAATTCATGAAGGTCATAAAGGGACTATCTTGGTTAAGATAGTCTGACGGAACCCATCCCTCGTGGAGACTGGTTTTCAATTCAGAGTCTTCTTTCTCCTAAATTGGTTGCCACCTAAAGACGAGGAAACCCAATCTGCCTTATTATTTAAAGCGGGAGTCGGCAGCCTTTTAGAGAGAGCTGTCCATAAGGTCTCTCGGAGGAGGGCCATGATATCAAATGTACGATAATAAATTGTTTCAATCACAAACCGCTCTGTCCAGAAAGCTGCATTTGTCTGGATGTTTAAAGAAAAAATAACAACGTTAATGTTATATTATTTAAACAAGGTTCTTTATTTTACTGCAGGAATAACAGGATAACAACTAACACAATCAAGAAAAAAAAGAAAATTCCTTACTACAAATGAAATACAGTTAGAAATGGCAAATTATCTAAAAGCTACAAAAGACAGGAAATTGTGGAGAATCATAATCGCCAACATCCTATAGGGACACAGCACATAAAAGAAGAATTAGTCCACCTCATGGCTTATTAATGCTGATTACTAAATCCGAAGGCGCATTGGGATAGCGAAAGATGCTTTTCGAAAACTAAGCCAAGTATTAAGTTTATGCTTATTGTTTGATAACTTCTCCACATCAGGTGAAATATTTGTCGATGACAGGAGCAAAACATCATCCAGGTGGTCATCACCTAACCTTGTTCTTAAACGACTTTTGGTATATTTCATTTTCGAAAAAAGTTATTCACAAGCATATGTTCTTGCAAATAATGATACCATCATTTTAGCATTATTCAATAGGCTTTATATTTTCTGTATTGACAAAACATATTTCTTGTAGAAGTCAGAAGTAGATTCGAAATTAATTTTGATTTAAAAAATTCGTGGCATTGTAAGTCAACTAACACCAATTGATATTTTTTCTGCCACTTACTCAAAAAAATTAATTAAGTTGACGGCCCCGATAAAAATTATTTACGGGCCGGATATGACCCGGGGACCGGAGGTTGCTGTTCTCTGATTTAAAGCATAAAGAAAAATCAAATTAGGAAAATCAATTCATGCCTTTACCAAGTGCATTAGTATTAAGTAGGTACTACCACAGATTCACGATACCTGAGGTTCAAAATGAATTCTTAAAAATTAAAAATGAATTCTTAAAAATTTTAAATGAATTCTTAAAAATTAAAAACTGGTTCAAACTTTACATACATCCCACATTTGCGAGGAACAGGTACTTTGCATGTCTGTGTTCTCAACCGAGTCTCTATCCGTAGACAGAGTCGTGACTGAGTCACCCTTTGTCCGAAGACAGAAGTCTTGTCATTCGCGAGGCAGGTAGCGAAATGTCTGGGTCGAAACGATTAGCTATTCACCCAGTCCTCCCACTGGTGTGAGATGTGACACGATGTCTGGATTATTGTGGGGACCCAAGCGTGTCTACTCAGGCCAATGGTCAAAATTTACCCAGCCATCTCTAAAGCGTGTATTACATGTCTTTCTCAGCCGAGTGACTATCCGAAGACAGAGCCTCGACTGGGCCACCCTCTGTCAGATGACAAAGCTCTTGTCAGTAGCCAGCCAGACAGCGAACTGCCTAGGTCGAAGCGAGTAGGTATTTGCCCATGTCACCCGCTGAGACGGGATGCGACACAGGGTCAGATTGAACCCAAGCGTGAACACTCCGGCAACTAGTCCAAAATTTGCCCAATCCCCACAACTGCAGAGAATGGGTACTTTGCTTGTCTATTTTTCGCAGCTGAGTCTCTAACCGAGTCGCTTTCTGTCCGAAGACAGAGGTTTTGCCAGTCGGGAGCCAGACGGCGAACTGCGCCTGTGTCGAAGCCAGGATGTATTTGTCCATGCTTCCTCACTGAGACGGGATGCAACACAAGGTCAGGCTTAACGTGGGGAACACGAGCGCGAACACTCGGGCAACTGGTTCAAAATTTACCCATTCAACACAGTTGCGGGGAAAGGATACTTTGCTTGTCTGGTTTCTCGGCTCAGTCTCCATCCGAAGACAGAGTCTTGACGGTGTCATCCTCTACTCGAAGAGGGAGATCTTGTCAGTCGCTAGCCAGGAAGCGAGCTGCTTGGGTCAAATCGACTAGGTATTACTCAGGCTTCCCCACTGAGCCAGGATGCGACACAAAGTCAAGCTTAACGTGAGAAACACGAGCGCGATCACTACTATTCTTATCTTTCCTGGAGGTTTTTTTTTGTAAGAAACTAGTTTATATAGTCAACCGGGGTAATATTCACTCTAAAACATCCCCACATTTGAGATTTATATTTTTATAAGTATTTTATTTTTTATTGGTATTAATATCTCCCTTCTACTCTGTCTGTAGAGTTCACCAACGTTCTTGTTTTTTTAAGATTTCCGTTTCGGATCCACTTCCAGTTCTTCAATACGCTTTCTTTTTTCTGGAATTTGTCCTTGTAGATTTGTTGTGGTGTGGCACATCTAAAACGTCATATAGCATTTTTATTGGTTCTTCCAATATTACACATTTTTCACCAATTAATTTTTTTTTCGGATGATTATGGAGCCTTTTATGCTCGAGTTGTTTCCCTTCCACCATGTAAATTAACTTCTTTATTCTTGCCGTCTTCCCATGATTCTTTGCCATCCTTATATAATCTATAGAACACTTTATCGCCGATTTTGAAACTTTGGATGTCGCTTTTGTTAACCGTTCGTGTTTTTCGTCTTTGTATCAACTTGTCGAACACCGATTTTACTCTTCTGACAAAAATTTATTCCGCCGACGACATGCCTGATGGTGTGTTGGAGTTAGGTGTTACCCGGTAAACTCTCAGAAAATTTTTAAGTAAAATTTCTCAAGACTTACTTTCTTCAACGCTCCTTTGAACGTTCCCCCAAACCGTTCAGTTTGTTCGTTAGATCTTGGATGATACGGCGGGTTTGTATTAGGTTGGTGCAAAAATAATAACGTAAGAATGTCGTTTTTTGACGTTAAAAAATACGTCAAAAAAACGACATTATTACGTCATTATTTTTGCACCAACCTAATAACATGTTCAATGGATAACATTGTAGAGGACTGTTGGGTTTGAGTGTTGTTGAATTAGAGACACGTGCTGTTTATTCCTACCAGAAGTAGGTCCGGCTACAAGAAAATGACGGACTCGAGTTGTGTCCAACCGAAGATGTAAAGACAAACAAAACCGATATATATATATATATATATATATATATATATATATATATATATGTAACTATACTCGTTTCGAAAAACCCTCGAATTTTTGATTTGCCAATAATCAAATCAATCTCGAAGGAAAAAAAAGGTTTTAAAAAAAGAAAGAGCTACAAACATGAAAGTCTGTCGAAAACATCGCACAGATACAGGTTTGAAGCCCAAAGAAAAAAAACCGATACGAGTAAACACCTAACTAACAAAAGAGCTCAATACAACCGTAGAGCAGACCTAGATAAACCTAGTGAGCCAGACAAACCTATCCAGGTTTCACCTAAGCGGATTGTCAGGGAAAGCAGGGTGTCAGGGTGTTTTTATTTATCTTTGGTCACGTGGTATAATTTTGACTATCGCCTATAAATATGCTTTTCCCTTTGCCTCTTTAGACAGCTTTCCCTGACGATCCGTTTAGGTGAAACCTAGGTAGGTTTGTCTGGATCACTAATTTATCTCTCTCCTCCCTCTCTCTCTCTCTCTCTCTCTCTCTCTATATATATATATATATATATATATATATATATGTATTAAACAACACAATTTCACCATGGACATAGGCAATAACATTTGCGTGTATGTGAACATTTGTTTTGTTTTTTGGTGAATGTTCGTACGTACGTGTATGTGTGTACAATAGTCATGGCGTCTTCCAGCAAGTGGGAAACGCTATCTTTTTGCGAGAGCTCACATTGTAGAGGTGTTCGCTGAAATGAAGAAATGAAAAAGAGAACAAGACAAGTCGCCCAGTGAATAATTAGGAAATTAAGGAGGAGATAACTCCGACAACATTTTATAAAAATTTTGGAATTCTTTACCTGTGAATGACGTTCCGTTATCAAATACTATTGTATCTGGTATGCCATATCTCGCAAAAAGTTCATGCAGAAAATTCACGGTGACTGAGGATGTTGGATTTTTGCACTTACAAATTCCCAGTCATTTGTGAAACTATCAACTACCACAAGATCGATTGATAGTTTGGTTTGCATTACGGCATATAAACCTCAACGGGTTATTTAATGTCGACAAAATTATTATTGCTGGTAATATTTTTTTATTTTTTCAGAAAATGTATTTCTGGCAATATTTTTTCAAAAATGTATTTCTGGTAATATTTTTTCAAAAATGTATTTCTGGCAATATTTTTAGAAAATGTATTTCTGGCAATATTTTTTCAAAAATGTATTTCTGGCAATATTTTTTTAAAAATGTATTTCTGGTAATATTTTTTTCAAAAAATGTATAGCTGGTTGTATTGCTGGTAATTTTTT
This sequence comes from Acanthosepion pharaonis, assembly GCA_903632075.3. Lineage (NCBI taxonomy): Eukaryota > Metazoa > Mollusca > Cephalopoda > Sepiida > Sepiidae > Acanthosepion > Acanthosepion pharaonis. The sequence goes on along the minus strand of CAHIKZ030000319.1, from coordinate 1,090,460 downwards.
TAAGTATTGCTGATAATAATTTTTCCTACAAAAAATTATTGCTAGTAATAATTTTTTACAAAGTATTTCTGTATCTGTCTATATTTCTGAGATGAGGTATTATGTACATTATTTACATTATTCGTACTATTGTCCTCATCTTTGTCGCCATATTTATTACAACGTTTCGGCCGTTGTACGCTCCGTTGGTTGGAATATCGAACTGAACCCTTTATTTCGCTCAGTGTGCGAAATAAAGGGTTCAGTTCAACATTCCAACCACCTGAAGAAGGCCGGAGCGTACAACGGCCGAAACTTTGTAATCAATATGGCAACAAAGATGAGGACAATAGTCCGAATAATGTAAAGTATTTCTGGTATTAAAACCTATTTTTACACTTTCATAGTATTTTGACCCAAGTTTGAGTGTTAACTTTTTGCCCATAGCTGGGACCCTAACAGGTGCTACCACACCGGGTCAGGATGGACCTGGGAACACCAGCAATTAAGAGGTGGTTCCACGTTCCTTAAAACCTCATCAGAGGCCATGCTGTCGGACGTAGTTTATCGTCTTATCCAGGACGCGGATGTAGTTTATCGTCATACCAGTTCGGGTCTTTGGCCAAGATTCTATCTTTGTGATAGGTAGTTTTGCTGCTGGAGCACCACCTCTACATACTTTCACTATTCTTTCAATATCTTGGTCCATTCCAGTTCAATATACGAAACTTCTCATCGGAGATTTAATTCTAGAAATACCAGAATGTCCGCAATGAAAATCCTTTAATATTCGTTTCTGTAACACACTCGGTATTTGACCGCACATTACTGCACCATAGCATATCGTGTACGCGTTTAAGTTCGGATTTCGTTTTTTGTTACTTTTTGAATTGCTTTTTTATTTTCGCAGTAAAGACGCCATTTTCCGCTTTTTCTTTTATTTCTTCCAGGGTAACTGGTAACTCTCATACTACATTGTACAAAATATTTTTTATTTCCATTTTGCTTTTTAGTACTGCAATGGCCATGTCCTCAAATAGTTTTGCAATTTTAGGTATTAATCTTGATAATCCATCCACATGTCCTAATTTTTTTGATGGTTGGTACTCCAACATAAAATCATAGTTTAATAAGATGGTACCCCAGTGTTGTAGTCTATTAGCTGTATGCATAGATATTCCTTTCTTTGAACCATATATTGTTACTAGAAGGCTGTGGTCTGTTTGCAACCTAATATTTTTTTCCATAAATAAATTTATAAAATTTCTTCCCAGCAAATATAATTGCTAGAGTTTCTTTTTCTATCTGGCTGTAATTCTTTTCGGGTAGAAGCGATCCTGAAGCATGAAGAAAGGCTTTCATTTTACCAGCATCATATTTGTGTAAAATCACCGCTGCAATACAGTACTCGCTAGCATCTGACGCCACTACACTTTTTGCTTTTGGGTCGTTGTCTGCTAATGATAAATCAGACGTAAGTCTTTTATTTCATTAAGGGACTTTTGATATTTATCATTCCAATTCTACTTCACTCCTTTTTTAAGTAGATCATTATGTGGAACCCTTAACTTATACATATTGTGTACATAAATTTGATAGTAATTAGCTAGTTTAGAAAAGTTTGTAACGTTGTCACATTTTTTGGTGTAGGAATATTTTTAATTGCAGTTGGCCTCGATGGATTTGGTTACCTACCATTTTTATTAATAATTTGACCAAGGTATTTCATTTTCTGCCAAAACAATTCACATTTTACTTCACTAAGTTTGAATCCGTATTCCCTTAGTTTTCCCATGTTGTTCTTTCGATACACTTTTGATCAAAATGTCGTCAATATACGCCACAGCAAAGTCGCTGAACGCAAGCATAGTATCCAAAGATTGTTGAAAAATGGCTGGTGTTAACTTTATCGAAAAAGGAAGTCGGTTAATCTTATATAATCCTCTGTACGTATTTATGGTCTTTAATTCAGAACATTCATTTTCAGTTTGAATTTGTAAATATGCTTCAGAAAAACCCAGCTTTGAAAATATTCTTCAGCCGTTCAACTTGGAAAAATTTTTTTATGGATTTGGTAATAGGTAGTTATGTATTTCTAAACAACTGTTTAATCCAATCGAGAAATCCGAGCAAGCGCGAATTTTATTAAAGCTTTTCTTTACGTACACCGCGAGTGCAGGACATTTCGAATGATTTTTTCTATTACACCAATTCTTTTGAATCTCTCCACTCTTTATTAACTTGTTATAATGCTGCAAATGGTACGCTCCGTTTCGGCTCAAATACTGTCGTCGAACCTTTTTTTTTTTTACTTGAAAATCCGCCTTGAATTTTGAACATTGACCAAGTTCATTTGACAGAACATCTGAAAATATTTTTTAATTCTTCCTTAAAATTTTTGCTCTGACTTTTCAAATTGGTCGTGTGTCCAGTTGCGTTTTTACGATAAACGTTTACTGGCAAATCCCAAAGTACAAATACTTCCATCTAGTCCGTTCCGAATAAATTCGTATCATTTTTTTTTAATACATAAGCTTTAGTTTTTACATGCTTACTACGAAAAAAGACATTGTAAATTATTTCTAAAAAAAAAAAAAAAAAAAAAGAATTCTCTCCAAAAACTGAAATCGCAAGTTTGGAAGTACTTTTTAATAAAGGCTTTCCAGTTTTCTTCTATGTAGTTTCATTTATTATTGAAATATCACTACAAGTGTTCAATAGAATATTCACACCCACATTATTTATTTTCACATTTAAAACTTTCTTTTTTCTGTAACTATTTTATCTGTGGCAATGCTGTGTACTAATTTCTTCCTGTTGGAATTTTTTCTTGGTTTGGTTTTGCAGCATGACTTTATGTGTCCTCGTTTACCACATTTGTAACATTCTCCATTTTTAAATAGACAGTAATTTACCACATATGAAACAAAGATTTATTCTCCTTTTTGTAAATTTGCCCTTTGCTTGTATCAATGCACATTCTTTTTTTCTGAATTTCTTCTGCATCGTGTTTCAGATTTAGCATTGTCTGACCACTATTTCTTGAATTGTAATATTATTGTTTTGTGCAATTTTTGTAAAAAGTTTCGATCGTATTTCAGTATCTTTTTAGCTGTTAAATCTTGCACGAAAATTAAATTTTTGAACATATCTGGAATCATTTCGTTTATTCCAAACCTTTCACATGCTTTATTGGCGATACGCGTATACGTGACAACGTCCACGTCCTCATCCAGGCAACTTGTCTAAATAATACCCATTCCCTGCTATCGGGGAACGAGCACATTGTCTCTTCTACTCATCCGAGTTTCTACCGTAGACAGATCCCCGACTGAGCTATCCTCTGCCAGAAGACAGAGGTTTTGTCAGCCGTAAGTCAGACAGCGAACTGTCTGACTCCAAACAACTGGGATGACATGTGACACAAGGTTAGTATTATTGTGCGGAACACGAGGGTTTCCACTCGGTCCAATTTTCAAAATTTACTCAGCCTCCGCATACGTGGATCGGGCACAATTCTTGTTTTTCTCAGCCCAGTATTCGTCTTTAGACAGAGCCCCGATTGAGTCGCCCAATGCCCAAAGACAAAGGTCTTGTCAGTTGCAAACCAGATAGTGAACTACCTGACTCGAAATGGCTGTTGCAGTTTTTTTTGTGTATCTATGTAACTAGTGAGCTAGCCGAAATGACATGACTCATGTTATAGTCCACCAAGTGAAGGGTTAACCAATCAGAAGACGTAGAATATTCAATCCGTCGTGTATAAAGGCGGCCATTTTGTTTACTCTATCCGAATGTCCAGTGCCAGCTTGTCAGGCGAAGAGGAACAGAAGGAAGAACTACGCTCTGCTACTTTACCGGGATGTCCACTGCTAACCTGAACTACGCTTCCCAACTCTCTTCAAAATATTCACTGCTAACCTCTGGATTCTATACTCAAAGACGACCGTCATCATGAACAACAACGGCTTGGTATTTACCCAGTACCCCACTGCGATGACATGTGACACAAGGTCGATATTTCTGTGGGGAACCCTAGCATTTACCACTCAGACCATAGGTCAAAATTTATCTACCTCCTCAGACGAAACTCTGCTCGTAGGCATAGCCTCGTCTGGGTTTCTCTTTGCCTGAAGGCAGAGAATTCGACAAGTCAGTCGCAAGCCAGGCAGCGAGCAGCCTGTTTCGAGGCGGCTATCAGTCTTGCCCCTGACCTGGAGCTCTTTATAGTAATGAACTAGTTCATATAGTCAACGGTGATGTACTTTTCACTCCACAACATAATTAAATAATGTCTAAGTTTTATGGCATTTTTATTTTACGATTCGGAGCAGATTTTTTTGGTAACTGGGGTCCTATTCTACAAAAAAAAATTGAGGATTAAAATTTTCCAAGGAGTTCTGTTTTTAACTAATATAAACATTAAATATCTACAAAATTTCATTTCTCGAAATTTCATAAGATTATAAATTTTGGTTAAAATCTTTTTTTCTTTCTTTTTTTTCATCTGTGCAGTGGGTAAAGATTAGTATAACGAAAAGAAATCAAATAATTGTCATATTTTAATGAACAAAATGTCCAAATATTAATAAAAACAAAGTTTTATCATCGAAAACTTTGTGCTAAGTAAAAAAAAAAACAAAGGATTTTTTCATTATTAAATTGTACTTTTACTCCTTTTATAACCTTCGAAATTTTGATTAAAATTTTCTTTTCTTTTTTTTTTTTTTTGCATGAACCGGTTACTATAAATTAGTACTGGGCACTTCAACGTATTATGATGGATAGCAAGCTTATCTCGCTAAAACAATTACGACTGAGTAGTGAGTTCGATATTCACTGGGTACCCTATTGATTCAGTCTTGTGCCACATCTAAGCTACGTTTAGAATATCATCATAAATCAGTATGCGTAATTTGAGACTCTTTTTGCGGTGAAAAACATTGATTTGGAAATTATTGCAAAAATCAGATAATTGTCGGGTTTTAATAAAACTTTCAGGATTTTTTAAATGTTTCTTTTTTAGAAACTCTAATTAAAATAAATGAAAGATGTCTTTTCCTTACCTGATATTCTCCACAATAGCCCCTGCTAGCATGCAAGTGTAAAACAAAAGGCACCATCCAATGCTGACCCTCGTTTATTGTTTATTGTTATATATATATATATATATATATATATATATATATATATATATATATATATATATAATAGAAGGTCTTGAATTTAACCGTTTTATAGTTATGTATGTTGGCTTGGGATGGAAATAATTATTTCATTAATGAAGGTATCTGAAAAATGCAGGGCACAGAATTATATTTTTGATAAGGTTCGAGAGCGTCTCTCTCTCTCTCTCTCTCTCTCTCTCTCTCTATCTATATATATATATATATATATATATATATATATATATATATATATATATATATATATATATATATATATATATAAAGCACATTTCAATGAATACGACAGAAAAGG
>CAHIKZ030000319.1:950000-1080000 GCA_903632075.3 Acanthosepion pharaonis | reverse complement strand
CACCAAGTGACATTCACAAACGCTTCTTTTTTATATTCCATGTATTTTCAGGATGTTGGTTATCAATGGCTCTCCACAATTTCTTGTCTATGGCTTGCGAGTCAATATGTCCATAGCCTAATAATGATAATAATAACAAATATTATTTTACACAATAAATGACATAAATCGAACATATTAGAAAGGTGTTATTCAGAATTTTGAAACCATTCGCTTTATTTCATTTTCGTGATCTTTCGCTAATTTTATCATCTGCTCTAAATAGATGTATGCCTGAACCTCTTTCAGATCTGCATCTTTTAGTCTTACGTCCACTTTTAAACATTTGAATATTTTGTTTTATTTCTGTTCATTCCAGATAAGGTTTACATATCACGTTGAAACATCGGTTCTCACTGGAGTTTAGCAATGCTGAGCCTGGTCAGTACCTAGATGTGTATACCAGATGTTGACCGCATATGTATACCAGATGTTGACCGCATCTGTATACCAGGTGTTGTAAGCTTGAATGAGAGTTTGGTGCAATGGATAATGATTCGAAATTGGAAATCGGCGATCCAAGTTCCGATTCCAGTCGTGTTCGTTATATTCATTTACACGTAAAACACGTTGAAAAAAGGTATGAAACCATCTCTTCTCTCCCCCACCTCTATAGGCTAATTAGTAGGAATTGTATCAGATCATTATTATCTGCCAAATAATTCTTTAAATAACCTGAAAAAGGCCGTAAAAACAAATAAAATGTCATTTAAGATATTACATGATAAAATTGTGTATATTTTAAACAGTCGACAGTTATGTCAAATTCTTTAAAAATACATTTTTTTTTAGATATTAGATAAATAAAAAGGTACTACTATTCCAATAAGCAAACAAAAAAAAAACATTAAAGTGGTCAACAAAAATGTTGAATGCATTGACTGTGTTACATTTTCTCACCTTAGACATTTTAAAGTGTTTTTGGCTGTGGCTCATTCTCCTGGTATGTTTGAGAATGGGCGGGACCCACAGATTCGGCTGAGAAATAATCAGACTAAACAAAATGAAACACTTCACAGTAAACAAAATGTCTATGTTGCCCAGCAATGAGTACTATGTAAATCCGGCACAAATACAGAGATATACAGGTATTTACATACTGATATGTGTCCAATAGTAGTTTACGAGGAACTGGTATGTCTACGTTTCTTTCTTTCTTTCTTTCTTTCTTTCTTTCTTTCTTTCTTTCTTTCTTTAATCTCTCTGTCTCTCTGACCCATGCAAACGAGAGTCGAGACCAGGATTTCTGAGAGTCATTTTCAAGATCGTCCGGCTCTACGTACATTCAACACTGTTATAACCTGCGATTATCACGTGGTTACCTGTGTCTCTCTCTCTCTCTCTCTCTATATATATATATATATATATATATATATATATATATATATATACTAGCAGCATGGCTCGGAAGTTGCTCGTGCTTGATTCAAAAATCGTACGACTCATACAGCAATCACTATCACTTGACTTAAAATAATTTTACCTATCTTTGCCTTTAATGGAGTGCCCTTACTTCACACACTGCGAATTTTCTCTAAGCTCTATACTAAACATTAAATCTGTTACGAAAAAAGAACTAAACAAAATGAACACAAAACGATCAGCTTTAAAAAAAGGACTCCTAACTGGAAAAACCGAATGAAAAAAGAATGTTAACAACAAATACTTTTTCACACGCAACCCAGTTCTGCGGAATCAGAATCAATGTTGAGTTTAAGCAAGCGAATGAGCCAATTGGAGTAAAGTGACATGCAGATTAAAATTTTTCACACTTGTGACGAATGCAGCTATCAATTTTTTTGCATGCTAGCATGCTAGTTAATATTCGTGTCAGTCAGCTGTTGGCTCTCACGCTGGCCAGTAGAATCTTCCTGCCTATTCGTGGCAGCCAGCTACTGGCCAGTAGAAAATGGCCGCAAACTACATGAAAATTGCCGTAGAAGCATGAAAAAATCGATTATTTCCACTATCGATGGGAGTTAGAAATTCAAAGTTGGTCATGGCCTTTCCGATAACTTCTGGAGCATGTGCATGTAAATTTTGGAGCAAATCCGTCGAAAATTGCGGCTGTGCATTCACACACACACACACACACACACACACACACACACACACACACACACACACACACACACACATATATATATATATATATATGTATTTATACCTAAGATATTGAAGTCAACTGCCAGCAGTCGCCGAGTATTGACTTCAATGTCCACTTATATATTTACATACGCTCTATCTCTGATATTGAGCACTTTAACCGATAAATATAGCATACCTTAAAACCATATATATATATATATATATATATATATATATATATATATATATATATATATATATATATACGCACATGCAGACAGACATGCACACACACGCATATATATATATATAAGCATAAGTACAGTATTTAAAATAAATTCAGATGACCTTCATTCCTTAGCTCCAGTGGTTTACAATTAAGACACTGCTTATGGCCGTATCACATTGAAACATAGGTTTCCGCACGATCATCGAAATTAATCAACGTCGAGCCCGGTCAGTACCTAGATGAGTCACCGCTTGGGTATATCAGGTACTGTAAGCTTGAATGGGCTGGTGGTGTAATGGATAATTGCTCGACATTTTTAATCGGAGAGCCGAGTTCCAATTCCCATTGGGTTCGTTATATTCACTTACGCACAGATACCCTTGGGAAAGGTATGAATCCATCTATTTAATCCCCAAGACCCAGGCTTTCGTGACTAAACCATCATTATCACCCCCCAAAATCAAAAAGCTGCACAGGGTTTTATAATCTGTGGAAAAAGAATCAATCTTAAAATAATCTAAAAGATTAAAATATAAAATGAAAAATAAATAGAGGGCTCAACTCGGTAGAGCTTAAATATAATGTATAATAATAATATTAATGGAATAATAATATTAATGGAATAATATTAATGGAATAATACAAAAATCCGCTACCCATAGTTCCATGCTAAAGAAAGAAAGAGAGATAGATAGATAGATAGAAAAAGAGAGTGGTAGAAAACAAAAAATGATAGAAAGAGAAGTATATATATATATATATATATATATATATATATATTGTAGAAAGTAAACACACGTATATATATATATATATATATATATATACGTACGTGTGTGTGTGTGTGTGTGTGTAGAACTTGAATGTGAGAATACAATAAAATCAAGATAAGGCGTTTATTTTGAATTGACTTTCTCCAGATTTACTTGCTACAATGGGTTCATCACTTTAATCTCGATCTGGACAGTGGCACTTCCTGAGACTGTGTGAAAATCGGTGCAGCATCACACGCCATTTGTCGCCCATAGTCCTCAAAAACATTGCAGGTGACGTGACCGTGGTGCGCATCACCTTGAATACATCCTCGAGTTCTGCGTAGAGCACCCTGTTGTTCATTTTGTTTACCAGGTAGCTGGTTACCTTCCCGGTCTCTGTGGACAGCTGATACCGCTACGAGCACTGTATGATATTTTCAGTTCCTTCATTAGTTTAGAAGCCGCCATATTAATGCTCAAGTCTTAAAGAGAAACGCGGAGTAAACCTTACATTAAGATGTCTCTCTTTTATGGCCCACTAAAGATATGTTCCCAAATATCTGGCGCATCATTTACAGGTATCCATACAGTCTGGACATATAGGCAAAAATGCATATTTTCAAGAAATTAAATTTTCAACAACGTTTTATCGAACTGGAATATTAACAAATAACATCTTCAATTTGATTTCCAAAGGTTGATGCGCTTTGCAAGATTCACGTGAACTCGATGCAACAACTCCACATTGCCGTCAATTTTAGTACAGTTACTCTTTATGCATCCAATCAAGTGTGTTGCATCTGTGATTTTCATTGAGTACACCTTCTCAAACGAAACCAATCAAACGAAACGTTATATCAACAATGAAAAACAAACAAAATTTTGAACGAGTAACTTGTTAAAATATTAGGTTGAGTCATAAATAATTATCGCTTCTATTTATTAACTTTTTCTGTAGGAAGCTTGGTCCTCCATTTTTTTTTTAATAATAAAATTCCGAACGTCCAAATTCCAAACAATAATAAAACAAAAACAGTGGGAGCATGGATATGTCTGTCAAATAAACTGAATACTTCAACAGTTACCTCTATATATCTAGATTGAAAGTCTGAGAAGTATTCATCCATACATAGCGTTTATTGGGCAAGTGGACCAAGTGGAACCTATCCCTCTCCAGATCAAAACACAGTTCGCCTTTATCACAAATATGTGGCTGTTGATTCCATCGAGGGGACATTCCGGCACGCGTCAGTCTAGGAAGCCCTCAACTCAGCGATGTCGGGTCGTAACTTCAGTGGCTGTATACATAGCTATGGAGTCCAGTCTACTACATTGTGCTAAAGATGGTTATTGGCACTATAAGAAGTTTCAGTCGCCCTTTGATATGTTTTTAATCCTGCCATATGTCGAGCTACTCACCAGAAAAAGGAGAACCGCTTTACTCGCCATTGACCCGACCATGTAGTAGGACTGTCTTACATTTTACATGTAGCACTCGTATGACTACATGAATGTTGTACATGCAAAGTTATGTTTTCTTTCAGCGGCGTTATCTGACGATTTCTCTGCGGAGAGTAGAACTACAATTGAATATTGTTTTGATGTTATACGAACGGCAAATAACCTGGCCCTTCAAATGCGAACATTTCATTCCTATAGCCTGTCTTCATGAATGTGAATAGTTATTTACGCAGCAAAGATTAGTTTCAGCAAAAGGTTACGCGTATGAGGTACAAACTCGCAATCAATTATATACAACACTGGGAGGGTACCTCGAGGCGGTGTAATGGTTAGCAAGCTTGTCTTGATAGAACAATTACGACTGAGTAGTGAGTTCGATCCTCACCGGGTGCCCTTGCTTTCGGCCTTGTGCCACATCTAAGCTATGCTTGTAAAACCACTATATACAACACTGAGATACACTGATTCCGCCTTTCTATTTGGAGCATATTTGTGTATCTTTGTATAGAAAGACACACAAATATGCAACACATACAAAGGCAGAATCGGTGTATCTCATTGTCGTATACAGAAAGATACACAAATAACACTGATTGTAAAAATAAGACTTGTTGATTGAACGTTGCCGTAAAATGGTCGTATTGACACACTAACGTCATGTCCTTCATGCGATTAAAATTTTCTTTACTAATCTTTTGTCCCAGTTTACACTATTTACATTGTTTGGACTCATTTCCTCATCGTTAGTGTCATATTCACGTTTCGGCCGTTGTACGCTCCGGTCTTTAGGTGGTATATGTTGGAATTTCGAACCGACCCCTTTATTAAATCCAGGGGTTAGATTGTTCTGATTCTGGAGATTTCAGTTTGAGTTAATTCCCTTTAGTAACTTAACTTGCCAAATTAGTTTTTTTGTTCACCTCTGCTGAGGCCAGGTATTGAACTCACAACTCTTTAGATCAAGTCACTAGATTACTTCAACCAGCGCTTTTATCGACTGTGCCATATGTCCATTGTTGCAGTGCGTTCCTTAGAATATTATTAACCAGAAACTATGAGTCTATACGAACATTATAACACTATTTTAAGCAATTTAACTTTTTTAAAAAATCTGTTTCTCATAAGATACAACCTTTAAGACGAAATTCACACCGATATTAAAACCTACTTTCTCGATTTACTTTAAAAAATGTCGAAAATTTACTTTCATTTTATATGGACACAAATAAAAAAAAGTTTGCTGGATAAATTTATGCCGAGTCACTATTAAAATAGTACACTCTTGTTCCATTTTTTTTATGTCAAACTCTGTTCTATACAAGCATACCTACATAAATACTAGGCGAAAATCACGAATGGCTTAATGGTTATCAAATAGAATTCACATACCGATCGAGACTTGTATTCACTCCGTGTTAATAGCCTTGCTAATAGTTAATAGTTACTCCAGTCTATGAGTAAAATAATGAAACAGTCTGGGCTTTTTAGCAGAACAATTAGCTTGAAGGAAGAAAAACTCTGACGTCCAGTCCTTTCTATTGGCTTAAGTGTGACATGTTAAAAACCTTTACTTCTCATATCTCGGTCGTTACAAGGATTTTCGGCTTGGTTACCTTTTATCGGGCCCACTGTGCTGTGAAAAACAACGACGTCGATAAAAGAGTTGACTAAATTAAATTGATAAACACACGTAAAGTGCTGATAATTACGGTAGCGAAAAAGGAATTCAATGAAAACCTCAGAATAAACAGTGATATTTGAATAATTTAAAAAAAGAATAATCTCGCCTATTCTTGTAGTAGATCCGGCCTCAATATACAAATATATTCAATCTAATTACAATTCTTCTTCTTCTTCTATATGCTATGTCCCTCCACGACGTTGGCGATCATGGCTCTCCACAATTTCCTGTACTTTGTAGCTTTTAATAACTGTTGTCTTTTTATTATCTATTCTAAACCCTGTTCCACCATTCATTTACTCAAGATCGCTATGTAGGTTATGTGTTGGTTTTCTCTGTCCCTCTTGTCTTCAATCTGTCCTGTGAGTATTAGTCAATCGTCCTTTCCTCATGATGAATCCTAGAAATTTTAACTGTCTCTTCCTGATGTTAACTATAAGTGTTCTTTTTGTTTGTACCGTCTGTAGAACTTCGTCGTTGCTCAGATGTCCATGGTATTCTCAGCCACCTTTTGTAGAACAACATTTCTGTTGCTTCAGATCTCTTCTTCATCAGTGAGGAGACATCCATTGCCATATAGTAGGACTGATAATACGTAATAGTTTAGTACTCTTTTTTTTTGTTTCTAACGAAATTTTCCTGTTACTTAATACTTTGCTTGGCTTGTAGAAGGCGTCTTTTGCGCCTTCGGATTGCAGTGTCACACTTTCCGTCCTCTGTTAAAATACTTCCCAGATATTTAGATTGTTGTACTTTTTTTTAAACATTTCACCCCAAGCAAGGCGGAAGTTCTACTAGCACGCAAGGGGTTACAGAGAGTGAGAGTAAGAGGAATGTTTGGAAAAAGGATAAAGAGAAGAACAGGGATCAAGGTCAAGACATCAGAAGATGTCGATTGACACTATATTTGAAGATTATAGCTATCAGGGAAGCAAGTGATAGGAAGGGAGTTCCACTGACGGTAGGTGCGAGTTAAGAAGCTGTTGGAGTAGAAGAGATGTCTACATTTAGCCGTTTCGACAGTGAAAGGGTGTGACCGAGATGCTAACCTAGTAGAACGCTTAAATCCATGCAGTTTGGGAACCAGTGAAAGTAACTCATCAGAACAGTTGCCATGAAAATACTTGTAGAAAAGACAAGGCCAAGCAGGCGCAGAGAGGCACTCTCGTAGAGTTGGGCATCAGACATCCTGATGGGAGGCCGGGGGGAGGGTTCTCTATGGTAGGTAACTGAGTGCAGTTTTGTTTTAGAGGCATTAAAGTTTACAAGCCATTTCCTGCTCCAGTCAACCACAGACTGGAGGTCCTTCAATATAAATGATAAACATATCAATTCGTCAAATGTGCAAACTGTTTGACACCGTCATTCACACACCCCTCTTTACTTGCAAAACATATATTTATTATTATTATTTATTAAAAAATAAAAATTATAATGCATGTCTGTCTATATTTCTGAGATGAAGTATTGCAACTATTTACATTATTTACAATATTTAAACTGTTATCCTCATCTTTATTGTCATAATCACGACGTTTCGGCTTCAGTGGATAAAAGCGTTGGTTTAAGTAATCCAGTGACTTGGTCCAAGAGAGTTGTGAGTTCAATACCTGGCCACAGCAGAAGTGAACAAAAAACTTGGAGAGTTAAGATACTAAAGGGAATTAACTTAAACTGAGATATCCGGAAAAGCCATGGCACGTTGAACTAGAACAATCTATCCCGGTGGACGAAATGAAGGGATCGGTTCGAAATTCCAGTCACCGGAAAAAGGCCGGAGCGTACAACGGCCGAAACACCGTGAATATTATAACAAAGATGAGGACAACAGCCCGGACAATGTAAATAATGTAAATGTAATAAATGTATTATAATAAAAATTATGAAAATAAAAACATTATTTTAATGAATTAAATGAATTCTGGTATTAAATGAATCCTCGAAAGGTTATTATATTACTGGTGAAATACTTACTGTATATATACTTTTGCAGCAGCCTGTATATAAGGGAAGATATTACACGCGTTCTTTTTTTTATTTTTAAGGTCAGCCTGTCATTCCTTCTAAAAATACTAAATCTACGCAGCCCGTCCATTTTTTTAATCTCAAAATTTCGCCAACATGACAGGTAAAACTAATTCTGTAAAGTCTTTATTTTCTTCAGCAAATCCGAATCAAGAGAATTATGCCACCCGTAGTCAATCCCAGGAAGCTGCCTTTAGGCAACAGATGCGCACAGTAATACCGTTCTAATTAAAATAAAGATGTCAGACAGTAATGGCGGAAGCAAATAAATCGACAAGATGGCGGATATTACATAAAGAACCAGTAAGTTTTTTTTATTCTGTTGTTTCCCTAATATAATTCCTAAAAGCCACTCAAGATAGAGGGTTCCTAAATGAGGTTGTTGTAAGTGGGAGCAAGATGTGCATAATATGATGATATGTAGGATAGATAACAATTGACCCTAGACTTGAATAGGTTAACATTGTAGTGATCGGGAAGGCAGCCTTTTGAGAGTCGGTTTCATAATGCAACAGTTCTGGGGAAGAAGCTTTCTGCCCCCATCCCACCTAGTGGAATACGAAGAGAATGAAGATGAGTCGACACTGTACGTGAATATCTCGACTGCTGGTTCCAAGGTGTGAATTTCAACAGAACATCTGACATGAAAATAGTTATAGAGTAGCAATAGCGTTTCGTCTGCGGGAAAGGGATTGTAGGGTGGAAAACAAAACCACCAACAAAGCCGCGCAAACGCTTATGAACTCTGTCGAGGTTGGAATGTGAAGATTCAAGCCGGATGTAGCAGTAATACTACATTCTTGGCCTGCTATGTTTTTTTTTTTGTTTTTTTTTTGTAAAGAGAGAGAAATCAAGTACTTTCTGTAGCGAATCAAGTACTTTCAGGAGCTAGTCAAGAACTTTCTGTAGTGAGTCAAGCACTTTCTGGAGCGAGTCAAATGCTTTTTGAAGCGAATCAAGTACTTTCTGGATCGAAATAAGTGCTTCCTGGGGCGTGTCAAGTACATCAGGAGCGAGTTAAGAATTTCTGGAGTAAGACAAGCACTTTCTGGGACGAGTAAAGTTCATCTGGAATGACTCAAGTACAGGGTGATTGAAAAGTAACTCCCTATTTTAAAATACTGTAATTTATCTATTAACTATAATTCTTATTAGAAATAGATATGTGAGGAAAGTGTTTAGCATGAGGTTTTATTTAAGATTCGATATAGGCACCAAATTCCGTTACCAGATTCTCGAGCGTCTGATTTCACCAGGAACTCTTTTGGTATCGAAGACATAAATTCTTGTATTTGTCCTTGGAGCTCTCCTAAAGTCTTTGTTTGGTATAGTAGGTTTGCTTCTTTAACCACCCTAAAGAAAAAAGTCACAGGTTGTTAAGTCAAGACTCCTGGCTGATCACTCATATATGAAATAGGGAGTTACTTTCAATCATCCTGTACATCTGTAACGAGTCAAGTACTTCCTGGAGCGAGTCAAGTACTTTTTTTGGAGCTAGTCAAGTACATCTGGAGCGAGTCAAGTACATCTGGTGCGAGTCAAGTACTTTCTGTTGCGACTCAAGCATATTCTGGAGCGAGTAAAGTTTATCTGGATCGAATCATGTACATTCTGTAGAGACTCAAGTAGTTTCTGGAGCGAATCAATCACATTCTGGGGTGAGTAAAGTTAATCCGGATCGAGTCAAGGACTTTCTGGAGTTAAAAATAAGCGAGCGACGAGCGACGTTTCGTCTGTGTAAAAGAGACTGTAGGATGAAAAATAATTCATCCCGTACAAGGCAATGCAAACGCTTTTGAACTCCATCAAAACAAACAAGTATGGACCAACTCAGATATGGCAACAATACTCCATTTTTTTTGTCTGATCTGGCTCTTGTAAAGATGGAGTATAGCAGGAGGAGGAGGAGGAGAAATCAGATATTTACTGGAGCGAATATATCTGTACAAGAGTTAATGTAACGGATTGGCCAGAATTTGAATTTGTCTCGTCGATTCCATTTTCAGTACAGATAACAGTTACGTTATCTTCATAGCTTTGGTATTAGTTAACGCTATGAACAAACAATATGCCATAGCAAAGTAGACCCGTTATTTAGACGTTTCCCTACCGTGGAAAAATTACTCAAGCCGTCTTGGCACTTATCCTTTTGAGGACGCCTCAGGAGCCGGGTAATGATCCCACCCCACTCGCGAAGAAGAGGTACTGCTTGGGGGATAGCCACCCACCGCCACTGGGGCTTGCGCTGCTAGAGTCAGGAACTGAATTAATAAATACCAAAGAAGTTGATATAGTTACTGCCTGGCGGATGCCCGTCCACAGGGACTTGTGCTACTAGAGACAGGTATTTTTCAGCACGCCGAAATCACTACTGAGTGTGACACAAGGTCAGTGTAAAGTGGGTTTAACGGCAATACTGTGGAAAAATTTCTCAACCCCTCTCGGCGCCGACCGTTTTTGGGGACTCCGGAAGGAGAGGTACTGTCTGGAGGTATGCACCCCTGGGGCTAGCTCCACTAGCGCCAGGAATTGAACTCATAAATACCAAATTTGATATAGTTTAACTGACTTTTTTATTCCATTATGGCATATGACTCTTGACTGATCTTAAGGCTAAAATCTGGAGTCATAGACCTAGTGAAGGTACTCAGGTGCTTTGTCTGTATGCGTGTCCTTATTCAGGTAGTGAAATTGTTTGAGTACCCTGGAATTGTGTGAGTGTCCTGGGGTCCTTTCTTTCTCAATCAGAGGATTCCGTAAAGTATTAATCTCTATACTTAGGCGGTTGTCAAAGGCTAACATATGCGCGGATTCTATTAGCCGTCCCCAAGTGTTGTTCTTTCTTTGTTGACCAATTTTCAAAGGAGTTGATGACCTCCATATATGATTAACTATGCCTGATGTCTCCAACCTGCATTTCAATCATTCGCTGTTGAGAGGTAGGGGGTCTAGTATCACCCTTGTATTCCTCGTTACAACTGCATGGAATGGAATATAGGCAGTTCTTGACCATCTTCTTTTCCGAACCAAGTAGACAACTTTTCTTCCAGAAATCATGAAGAAATCATGGCTGTGGTTTCTGATCGTCATAGGACACGTTGTTGTGGGCGTTATTCGACGGAATCTTCTTATCCAAAACTAACACCTCTTGAAAAGTGATGCGTTTCAAGGAAAAATGGACATGTATTTATTGACCACCAAGAGGTAAAGTAGATTAGAGTAAGTGCCTGATTAAACTGGACGTTGACTGAGAATGACGTACTGCGCACGCGCAAAAACAACTATAATTGTGTAAGGATTGTTAGGAAGATTTGTTCGGAATTTCTCCAGCCATTTTGAAATCATTAAAGCTACTTAACCGTATGCGTTAACAAACACTATCCAGTGACGCTTATGGCCACGTCACGTTAAAACATCGGGTCCCGTACGATCACCGAAGTTAAGCAACGTCTAAACTGGTCAGTACCTAGATGGGTCACTGCTTGGGAATATCAGATGCTGTAAGTTTGAATATGCGAGTGGTCTAATGGATAATGGCTCGGAATTGTTAATCGGAGAGCCGAGTTCCAATTCTCGTTAGGTTAGTTATATACACTTACGTGCGAATACACTTGCGAAAGGTATGAATCTAGCTCTTCTCCTCCCAGTTATGGGTTAATTAGTAAGACTTGTATTACTATTATTATCTAATAAAATTGCTACAATCTAAACTCTCTCCAAAACTTGATCGTACAGCAACCAATGTTTCAACTAAATTCCGTAACGGAAGCGGGTGAAAATAGTAATGAATACATAATGGCAACAAAATGGCGTAAAAACAAATGAACAAAACGAAATCATACTTATTATAAAACCCAGGTTGTGTGTGTGTGTGTGTGTCTGTTCGTTTATATATTGGATCGGATTTCCTACATTTTTCAACCGATTTCAACAAAACTTCACAGGACTACGTAAAATTACCTTGCGGTGGTTCTAACAGCGCCAAAAATTGGAAAAACACAATTGTTTTTGCACAAAATCAATTTGAAAACACAATTAAGAGGCATCACGAGAATGAAAGGGGGACAACTCATATCGAGTTATACTTATATATAAAACCCAGGTTGTTTGTGTGTGTGTGTGTGTGTGTTCGTTTATATATATATATACAACCGATTTCAACAAAACTTCACTTTTTTGGGGGGCAGGTAGTGTTTCTTATTGTCTTGCACACTTTTTTCTTTATTTTTGCATTGCTTTAAAAATTCCATTTACAAGACAATTGTTTATAATAAAATTCTATTCAATCGGTAGACTCATAATGATTGAAAACAATGTTTCTGTTTGAGTTTGGGTTTGACCAATTGTAAAAAAAAAAAAACTAATTAAGACATGCGTGTCCGTCAACCTTAAACAATAATCTTTGTCAATTTTATTTTTCAGTCTTTATGATGGTCGATACTTGATCTATCTCTTACTGTTACATCCCCGGGCAACGACGGGCTCTACTGCTAGTAATAAATAAATAAAAATTCATACATTCCTAATCAAAACTAATGAAAGAAAGACAGACTTTCGAGAAAGAAGGACAAATAAATGAAATAATGAAAAAAAAAAGAGATAGATATAGAGAGAAAACATTCAAACAAGAAAGTTTGGGGCAATAGAGAATGCGGTTGCGCAGAAGGTTACTGACAATACTATGGACTAAACATGGGAGAAAAGTTTTAAGGAAAACTGGAAGGAAAAAGACACTTGTACTCAAAAATCAGAACGAGACAATTGAACTTTCTAAGACACGTAATAAGGAAAGAGGACTTGGTGAATTTGAAACTCACAAGGGCATATTAAAAACAAGAAGAGCAGAAAGAAACATCGAGTAACCTTCCGAATGAGTTTGTGTAAAATGTATGATAGATTTCCGGAAATGGTTATGGCTATAATACTTCTAGTGTCACTACTACTCGAGTAGGTTAAGAAGCACGTGGTCGTGTTCATGACTGCTCACAAAGTGTAAAAGCGAAAATCCGTACTACATTCACTCCTATTACCTGTCTACCTATTAGTCTGTCTGTCTTTATCTCTCTCTTCCACACAGAGAGACACAGACCGCAGGTTCGAATGTTGCCGAAAGGCGCATATTCTTTATTAAAGACTCTCGAACACACAGGCTGGTAGACGTCAATTGGTGTTTAAAAACACCTTGTGGATCCAATAAATATAACGTTTATAGTAATAAGAAAAGCACACGCACACGGTGGTTTCCACTATATAAAGGTAACGTAGGTTCGAATCCCACTGAAAGTATCGTATACTTTATTAAAGATTCTCGGACACACATGTCGATAGATGTCAATTACTCTACTTTTAAAAACACATGGGGTACCCTGTAAAAATAACTTTTATACAAACACCCACGGATGTGCACCCCCCCCGGCCCACTACCACCACAAAAGCTTAACTTTTTTTTTTCCATTTCTTTATTTTTCGATTTACTTCTTTATGGCAGCTATTAACTATTTTGATACTACTTCTTGTTGTTCGATTTTATTATGTCCATTTATATTGAAATTTTATACCCCTCTTATATATATATATATATATATATATATATTTGTGTGTGTGTGTGTGTGTGTGTGTGTGTGTGTGTGTGTGTGTGTGTGTGTGTGTGCAGGTATGAAGAAAAATAGGAAAGAACACGTTAGGTGAATAATCCAGGGTTCTTTAGTATTTTTGTTTTTATTTTTAAGAAACAGTGCTCCATACAGAAGTAGAGCTTATATTATAATTATTTTTTAAATATGATTCTTCTGGGTTACATAAAGTTTCATAGCTTTCAAAAATGAGATCCGAAATTATCAATATAATTATTAAAAATTAAATTTGTTACTTTAATTCAATTTAATTTTAATAATTATATTGATGGTTTCGGCCTCGTTTTTGAAACATGAGAATTTTTATGTAGCGAAGGAATCATATCTTAAAAAATAATTATAATATATATATATATATATATATATATATATATATATATATATATATATATATATATATATGTATGTATGTGTGTGTGTGTGTATGATAAAAATATAGTTGTAAGGTATGCTATATTTATGAATAAAAGTGCTCAATATCAGGGATAGAGCGTATGTAAATATAAAAGTGGATACAGAGATCAACACCGAGTGGTGATAGTCTGTTTCATGCTTAAACGCAATCTTGAAGCCATCTATCTATCTGGAGAATGGACATTTACAAGAGGTATTGAAAACTTTGTTTTTATACAGTTTGTATTAAAATAGAAGAAGGAATAAAAGGTCCGTAATAGAACTTATGAACCCCCTCCACTTTTGAAAAGAACAAAACCGCGCTTACTTTTTCATAGCATAGCGTTTGAACGTGTCTTTCAGAAGCTCCACCGATAAAATAAGTACAACGTTTATTTTAGTCGTTCACATTCCGCCCACGTCTTTTCAATACAAGTAGAAGTTTATCCCTTGTTCCCTGTTTAGGATTAGGTTTTCGGTTACTTCTAAGGTCTTTTCATTCTCTTTCACTCACAGTAGTACCTTGTGTCTTAGTGGCATTATCCCCTTGCTAGAGATGAATTGATTAAAATATATACTATTTACATTATTCGGACTATTGTCCTCATATTTGTCGCCATATTTATTACAGCGTTTCGGTCGTTGTACGTTCCGGCCTTCTTCAGATGGTCGAACTCAAAGGCGTTGGTTAGATCCAGTGACAGGACTCAAAGAGTGTGAGTTCAATACCGGGTTAAGGCAGCGGAGAACTTGCAGAGGGGAATTAACAGGAGATAATTGAAATCCATTGAAACGTGGAACTAGAACAGTCTACCTCAGTGAGCGAAATAAAGGGTTCAGTTCGACATTCTAACCACCTGAAGAAGGATGGAGCGTACAACGGCCGAAACGTTGTAATAAATATATGACAAAGATGAGGACAATAATGTAAATAGTGTACATAATACCTCATCTCAGTAATATAGGCAGATACTGATTAATATATATATATATATATATATATATATATATATATATATATATATATAGTGTGTGTGTGTGTGTGTGTGTGTATTTAGGCAGCATCTTTCATTCATACACGTTTCATTAAATAATATAGACAAGTGTTGTCTATTTATTTTATGTAAACTCTTTTCATAACGTCTAATAAGTTTAATAACATTATAATTGAACGAAGAAAGAAATTCACAATATTGATCCATATTTTTAATATAATCTAAGCTTTCGGCTTACATAAGCCATTATCAAAGATGTCAATTACAACATATTAAGCAATATACGGACAAGACAGTGATGAAGTGATGAGTTCAGAATGTTTATAGATGATTCTAAAGCAACGATGAACACATGCACGCGCATCGCACCGCATCTCATGACGTAAACTTCTCCAATTCACTATCGCGTGGTCATGTGTGACGTCATGAGATGCGGTGCGATTTTCGCTTATAGCGTCTTATATGCACGTGTTTATCATTGCTTAGAGATCATTTATGTAAACATTCACAGACTGTCATCATAAAGAAAAAGACTTATCCAAACAGAATAACTGAAAGTTTTATAAGATCAGCGCTTTCAGTTATTCTGTTTGGATAAGTCTTTTTCTTATGTACATCGTCTTTGTCATGTTGTATTGATAATGTTATAATTTATGAATATGTCCTGAAGATGGTTTATTAGACCGAAACGTCCGACGTTGACATATTAACATTAAAACAGCATAATTGTATATAAGATTTTTTGTTTGTTTTTTCCGTATATATTTTTTCTTCATACTGTCGGATTTATATCCATATATTTGCTTACACACACACACACACACATATATATATATATATATATATATATATATATATATATATATATATATATATATATATATTTACATGTTACGCCTTTTCTAGGCTTCATTAGATATAAAAACGAAACAAAGACATGTTTGTGTGTGTGTGTTTGTGCGTATTGTGTATGCTTAAATAATGCATTATAGTACTTTTTCCAAAAGCTGGCGTTTCTCGTGATTAAAGAAAAGAATGAAAATGAATGACTTTTAAAAAAAGCCGTTAATATTTATTTTGTATTTTTTTCTTTATAATTCTTAGTTTATGTCGAAAGTTATTAATATATTTTTCTCAGCATTTTTTATCCTCATCTCATTTTCAGATGGTTTGAAAGAAAGAGATTCATATAGCCTTTTCTTAAATCCAAGGTAAATCCTCAGCCGATCCTTTAGAATGGGTTGAAAATAAAATATTTATGTTTTTAGGTCTATTCGTGTGTTTTCCGTGTTGACAATATGTGTTTAAAATAAGATATAGAATCCCGACAAACAAATACACACAAATACACTCAAATACACACACATTTCTTCCTTTCGTTTTCGGATCTGATGAAGCCTCGAAAGGCGAAACGTGTAATCAAATCTAGTTTCAGTGAAACGTTTTTCCATTTGTCAAATTTCTTAAAACATTGTCGGGATTCCATATCCTATTTTAAATATTTTAAATCTATTTTTTCCTCTTTTCTGTTTCTGTTTTCTTTCTTTCTTTCTTTCTTTTTTTTTCGCTACTTATATATATATATATATATATATATATATATATATATATATATTCCATTAATAATAGTAATAATAATCAGTATAAGTATATATACTTGTAACTAGTGATCATAAATATGGTGATAAACAATAAAATAAAAATAAATAAAAAGCAGATTTTTACTGGTTTTAAATGAAACTCTAACATGTTATGAATTTTAGATTTGAAATTTATTATTATTCTTTTTACCGAGGGGTATATGAGATCCGATTATAATTTCAATAGATTTAGCAACGCCAATCGGGCCCTGAGGAATATTTGACACGAAACTCTGGAGTCGGTCAATTAAGTTAAGTCAGTTAATTTAAATTCTTAAAATATGTGCGCGTGTAAGACTATCAATTACTCGCGTTATATTTTAATGATGTCATTGGATAATTTTAAAATGAAATTTTTTTAATCATTTCACCCCAAGCAAGGTGATAAAGCCACAAAGACGCAAGGGGGTTAGTGAAAGATTCTGAGAAAACATTACTGAGGAAAAATGTCAATTGACGTTACATTTAAATTTTAAAGATTGTAGTTGACAAGAAAGCGGGAAACCGGAAAAAAATGGCCGATTTTTATTAATTTTCTGAAAGCGAGCAACATGTTGAAATTCCAATCAATATAATTTCTATTTGAAATACACCAGAGAATTTTGCTTACTGAAAATAGTAAATTTAATCATTTAGCTTTCAGCTAAGGCTAAAAAGAAAGCTTCAATAATGATTTTTTTTTTCATTTAAAAAAAATAATTTTAAACCTTAGCTATCGAAAATTTAATGGAGGTCCCTATTTAGAAATGAATATTTACAAGGAATACAATTTATATAGAAGACACTAAACAAAATAGTGTTAGTAATAAAAAAGAGGAAAGCTCATAAGAATAATTCTAATGAAAATATTTATAAAAAGGCACAATGAATTACATTACAGCGCTGGAAACCAAGGGCCGATAACATTGTAGATTTTTCTTTGAATTTTGTCAAGAATCGGTATTTAACATTTATTTATTTATCATATTAATTGACATGAACTGCATATATTAAATGTAACTTAAATATTTTTAATGAAGCTTAAATACATTATATCTGCTAATTTATTTATATATTAAGTACAAGTGAACGATCCTTATTAACTTTCTTATAATTTAACATTTTTTAAAAACTTTATTTTATATATGACTAGCAGTAGTGCCCGGCGTTGCCCGGGAATGTAACAGCAAGAGATAGATCAAGTATCGACCATCATAAAGACTGAAAAATAAAATTGACAAAGATTATTGTTTAAGATTGACGGACACGCATGTCTTAATTAGTTTTTTTTTTTTTTTTTTACGAATTGGTCAAACCCAAACTCAAACAGAAACATTGTTTTCAATCATTATGAGTCTACCGATTGAATAGAATTTTATTATAAACAATTGTCTTGTAAATGGAAGTTTTAAAGCAATGCAAAAAGAAAGAAAAAGTGTGCAAGACAATAAGAAACACTACCTGCCAAAAAAAAGTGAAGTTTTGTTGAAATCGGTTGAAAAATGAAGGAAATCCGATCCCATATATAAACGAACACACACACACACACAAACAACCTGGGTTTTATAATAAGTATAACTCGATATGAGTTGTCCCCTTTCATTCTCGTGATGCCTCTTAATTGTGTTTTCAAATTGATTTCGTGCAAAAACAATTGTGTTTTTCCAATTTTTGGCGCTGTTAGAACCACCGCAAGGTAATTTTACGTAGTCCTGTGAAGTTTTGTTGAAATCGGTTGAAAAATGTAGGAAATCCGATCCAATATATAAACGTACAGACACACACACACACACACACACACACACACACACACACACAACCTGGGTTTTATAATAAATGTGATAAAAAAATATTGATATTATTAGAAAATCGTAAAATCATATGCAACAACACAAAGTTACGTGAGAACCCTTTCCCCACTTTTTTTTTAATTGTCCATATCTGCTTAGATCTACCGTTTGAACGTAGGTACACAAATGTGAATTAATATGTGCAATTGAAATCCTTATGAAAGGCAAGGAATCTTTTTTAACAAAAATGCAATACAGAAATGGTCCTCGGCTTTCATTCTCTCACGCTGTCATGTCCTGGGCCCTCCTACACTTCCTGGAAACGCTTCTTTTCAATACAAGTCAATGGCCATTGTTGAATCACACCTCTCCGCGGAAAAAGTCACTACGATTTTCACACGAACAGTCGACAATTTGTAAGCCACCAACAAAAAGTGGCGCCATTTTCCTTGGCTGTCGAATGTAATGAAATATGCGTGCAAACCTAGCATTTCCTGTTTCGGTAACACATTTTATCATGCGGACTTTATTAGTGTGAATATTAAGCTAGTAACATTATTATTATTATTATTATTAGTAGTAGTAGTAGTAGTAGTAGTAGTAGTAGTTCTTGTAGTAGTAGTGCTAGTAGTAGTATTTTGTAACTGATGCTTGAAAGAAACCTGTCATATCAAAATACCAGTCGTTTACTATTTTCTGTCTTCCCTTCTCTTTGGGTTTTTTTTTCTTTCTTTTCCCTTATCCTGTCATCAGTTTTCTTTCATTTATATATGTCTTCCCTATTTTTTCTCTTTCTTGTCAAGCAACATTTGGAATGTCGCCCGAAATGACACAAAGTCCTCCGTTAATGATATTTACATGATTTCACGACAGTATCTTGCGTGATTTCAGGTCGGAATTTTCTTTAGTTTACAAACGATTTTATGTCCGTCGTGTGCTGGGATTTTATTAAATGACTGTGTCTGCTTTTGTGATGAAAGCAAGTTCAATCAGCTTTCAAATTATACAAACTGACGCAAACACACGCTCGCATACATGTACACACATTTACATGCACACACATATACATCAATATATACAAAGTGTACATCAATATATACGATGTGTACATCAATATATGCGAAGTATGTATCAATATATACAAAGTGAACAAATTTATGTTACTCAGTTTTGCTTTGCCATTGATTTTTAAATTTGAACATTTTTTTTTTTGACATGGCAGCAATAATGATTTGGGATCATAGTTAAAAGTACGAAGAATATTTACAGTAAAGAAAGTTTTTAAAATAGTATTATATACCCTATATAATGAACCTGCAAAGATTTTCAAAAAAGGAGCATACCATCACTAAAAAGGCCCAAATTTGATAAAAATGAAGTTTTATCGTCAAAATTTTTATGTTATTATTAAGAAAAAAGACGAAAGCATTTTTTGATTATTTTATTAAATTTTTTCGGTTAAAAATCTTGTTTTCTTATGTCAGTGGGTGAGCCAAATATTAGTACAGGGATTTTTAGCATCTTTTGGGGCGCTAAAACACATTGTTTCAGAAATTTTTGCAAAAATCAAATAATTGTCAGATTTTAATTAGATTTCCAGGACTTATTCATGAATGAATTTATTATTTTTGAAACTTTTTTTAGAAACTTTTGGTAAATATATATATATATATATATTTTAAATATATATATATAAACATATATATATATTTTTAAATCCATTACCCCTACTTACGTAATTTTATGAAATTTCCAGAAATTAAAATTTCAGCCTCTTCATATTTATATTAATTAAAAGCAAGACTTAAATCATCAATTTGTTTTTGTTAAATAGAAACAACATCTACCGAAAGCATAGTCTGAATCATCAAATAAAAAATGCAACTATGACATTATTTAATCAGAAGTGTTTTTAATTCCTTTTATAAATAAGATATTTTAAGGACACTATTGTCTTAAGAAAAAATTTTCGATAAATAATGAATTTCTAAAAGAATTGTTTTCATTTTTATAAATTTTCATTAGAAAAAATATTAAGTTTTAAAACTTTCAAAATTCTGTATTAATTTCACCCTTTTAGACGACATTATCAATAAATGAAAACTATATTTACTCATCATAAATAGACAAACTTAATACAAATCACCAAACACTAATATTTTTAAAAGAATTTTGAATTTTCTTATATGCGTATAAATGTGCCGAATTTTCTAAGTACGGATGATCATTCATGACATTATCAGAAAATAAGAGCGATAGGTATAGTAAATTTAAAGTCAATATTTCTAAAACTCAATAAAATATTAGATTATGGAGAATATTTTCCTAAATCTTTAAGATTACTGAGTACTTAAATAGGCGCTCACGTCATTTTCTTCAGTTAGGTTTTAGAGCTAAAGTCTTCGTAGAAGAATATTAGATCTGTCACCAGGCTGTCAATACGTCAACACAGCTACTGTCGGGTTCAAAAATACATTTCTGCGATATTTTAAATTTAAAGTAAATAATATTTGTTTCAAATCAGATTAATTAAACTTTAAATCAGCTAATATTCTTCAAATAAAGTTTCAGAAAAGTATATTTTATTTTTGAAAGATTTAAAAAAAGCTGAATTACATTGCGATGAAAGAAGACTAAAAAGAATCAGCTATTTTAGCAAATAAAAATTATTTCCAGTCAATTTAAATTAGTTTTTGAAACACAACAAAGTATTTTGCTTATTTGAAATATTAAATTTACTCTATTAGCTTGAAATTAAAACTAAAATAAAAGCTTCAAGAAAAATATTTCATTTTTATAAATTCATTTTAAACCTTAGGTATCGCGTTTTATTTTTTTATTTTTTATTTTTTTTTTGGGGGGCGGTAGTTACTCTATACTAATGACTGAAGAATGTCAACAATAAATAAGTCTATAACAGATGTTAGTAGAGACCATCGTACTTCTAAACTATTCCAGAATAAGTATTCATATACCTGATCAACGTGTTTATCGGATATTGCAAAAGATCAATAAGAATACTCACAGCAGAAGGGATCGATAATAGGTGTATTAAATATTGAACATGTGCTAAAAACACTACTCTGTTCGCAGCATCATGTCCAGACAGATCAATGGCCACATAGGAAGAAGAAATCAAAGAAAAGTAGGGTCAATTTTCCTTTTTCAATAAAGAGAAAGATAAAATGCTAACAACCAACTCCTAATTTGATATTATTATTATTATTATTATTATTATTATTATTATTATTTATTTCCTTTGTATAGTCACTTCCTTCCGGTTCCGAATCAGAGAACTAAGGACAGAAATGGTATCATGACATTTTCCACTGCACATTTTAAAAATAAAACAACCCAAAAGCACACAAAATTTAAATAGATAAACCCCTTCGTATGCTGCGAGCTGTGCTTGCATGGGCTGCCAGGGATCCCTTCAATGAATCTAGCAGAACTTTTTCCAATCAAACTTAGGGCCCCAATCACAACTGGACTTATCGATGTTCTTATGCACCACATATTTTAGATTTCCACTTCAATATCTTTACATTGTGATAGTTTTATTTTATATCTTCAAAACTACATTACAGCCCACCGGATTTGTCATCTCAATAAGGAAGTACATTCTTTTTTGTGGTCTTTGATCACAATGTCTGGCCGATTAGCTTTAATTGTTTTGTTTGTGTGTATTGTAAAGTCCTATAAAATTGTGATAGGTCCTATGTCTGTAACCGAGTCTGGGTGGTGTTCATACCAGTTTCTTGAAGTTTCCTTACTATAAATGTTACAGATTTTCCAGTGCAGATAGTGGACTACACGCATGCCGAGTTTTATATTCGGTGGATGCTAATACCTTACAACCTGAGATTGTCAATTATATTCATTGCAGAATTTGCATTTGGGGTCAACGCAATTATTCAGTATGTTTGCTTGATACTTTCTAGTTAGCAAGCATTCCTGTGCAACAGAAATAAAATGTCCAGTTTCAGCTTTTAATCTTGCATGACGCAACCACTGATGGGTACGTAGTTTGTCTACATCACTTTATCTGAGAGAGTATTGGCCATGAAGAGGCTTATTTTGCCAACGTTTCTGCATTTACTTTTTCTTTTCTTTTTGTTTAAGCTTTTCACCCCCAGCAAGGCGGGAAGCCACTAGGACGCAAGGGGTTACAGAATATTTGGAGCAAGATCAGATAGGAGTGATAGAGGAAAGGATAAAGAGAAGAGTAGTGGATAGATCAAGGCAACTGGAGATGTCGATTGACATTACATTTGAATAGTAGGAGATTATAGCTCTCAGGGAAACTGGAATAGGGAAGGGAGTTCCACAGGCGAGAGGTACACGACATGAAGCTATTGGAGTAGAAGAGACGGCTACATTTAGGAGTTTCGACAGTGAAAGGGTGAGAGCGGGATGCCAGCCTCATCTCCTGTTTTTACCTTTTTTGCCGTTGCAGTAGGTGAATTATGACTTACTTGCTCTTCATCCACTTAAAACTCCCTTTTAAATTTGTTGGCTTCCTTTGTTACGGAATAAAGTTTCTTATCTCTTGCATGTTCTTCAACACAGATCATCATCCAGTCTTCTGCATTTTTTAGATATCTTTGAAGAACATTTTTCTTAGACAGTTCTAGTTGACCCTCGGCCTCGGATCTAGATATATATAGACGGTCAAAATTGGCCTTAGGGTAATGCATACGATGACAAGTGAAAAGTTTCCTCGTTTTGACATTTATTTACTTAGTGTCAGCTACGACACAGTAAAGGATATTGAAACTATCGCATCACAGTGTTTATAGATGATATTTTGTTTTGTGAATTCAACTCGGTATTCAATACCAAACACGACTGCAGTATTCGTTCATTACTTTCTCCTTCATTTCGGTATGCTTTATTCCATCTTCTTCACTCGCACACTCGAGATAAAAGTTAAAAATAGTTTCGGAAATCCTCTATTTCTTGAATTTTTCTTTTATACATTTATCTAATCCGAAACCCATCCTGATGTCATCCCTGAAAGATTTTACTGTATTACTGAGCTTTCAACACATTGACGTCTTTGGCAAAAGGTTTGAGGTCATTCCCATATAATCAGGGATTAAAGAGAGAATCGACTGGCTGGTCATTGCTTTAGCTGTTGCGACTAGATTCGTCAAATCACCATGAGACAGGGAGAGAGCTTAATCCTCCACTAAATAATAGGGACTCTTCACCAATTTTTGCTTATTCGATAAACTTGTAAGAGACATCAACACTGTCGTGCGTTTTATTAAAGTTCTTATTCCAGGCCTGATTTCCAACATTGTCTTTGGAAACAAAAGTTACCACAGTCGTAAGTTAAGAATTATTCTTTCTTAACTGCGCTACACAACCTACATAGATTTTCTTTTTCTATCTATCTAAAGTCTTCTATCTATCTATCTATCTATCTATCTTGCATATTAGCTTCTCACAAAACTGAGAAAAAAACCTTTTATTTTACCATTACATTTTACCTTTCTTCCAAATCGACTTTTAATAGTCATTATAACTTTTGAAATCCTCCACTACTAAGTAACGCTTTGAATTTCTCTAAAGTTTTGTCTATTGCTTGACCTCACTGGCTATTCCTTTTCTTTTTATTTATTTATTTTTTTTTTTTACGCTTTACTTACCTGACCTTTAGGTATCTTAAATGTCCTTCTTCTCTGTTGCGTTTAACTATTTGTCCTTACGGAGAAGAAATTACGCAATTTTCAGCATTCTTTAGAAAGAATTCTTAATATGTTATTTGTTGGCCTCCAGGCTTTAAATTTATACATTTCTTTAGTTATTTTGTTTGTATATCTGTTTACACCCTGTATTAAGTTTCCTCAGTTAACGACCTGTATTAAGTTTCCTCAGTTAACGACTTGTATTAAGTTTCCTCAGTTAACTGGCTGTATTAAGTTTCTCCAGTTAAGATTTCTTTATAGTCAATCCTTTTGTCTTTAAAGATATCGTTGACTATATGTCAATTTTTTTATGGTCTCATCTTCAAGGTTTCTTTCATACGCTAATTTGTCATTCACAATTTCAACAATACACACACACACACACACACACACACACACACACATACATATATATATATATATATATATATATATATATATATATATAACGTGTACATTCTCCCGGTTGGTATGGCCTCTATACAATGTTGGACTCATTGCATGGGTATATTCAAGGAAATTTCAAAGTCAAAGACTATCTATAAATCAATTGTGTTTACTGCATGGAATTTCATGGTATCTGTGACATGTTTTATACAACCGGCAATTATATATATATATATATATATATATATATATATATATATATAAAAAAACTATTAAAACCATACTATGGGTTGACCCAAGCTTTGTGATTGAATTGAAATTGCGTAGACAGAACACATGGGGCCGTCGATAGCTCTGCTAGCACGAAGTCACAAGTCATCGTGACCGAAGGTTTGAGTGTGCTGGTGTTGTTCAGATTGGTGGTCATTCTAAATAACACGCTCTCTCCCAGAAACTGTAACTAAGGTCTGCTCAGCATAGTTGCAGTATAAACCACAGACTGGCTCTGTGAGTGTTGAACAAACACAAATGTGCCTGAGCGAGAGCTTGCAATAGGGATCGGCTAGCCGCCCCAGTAGATAGGTATCCTCGAATACGAGTGGCTAGTTATTACTATTGAATATATATATATATATATATATATATATATATATATATATATATATATATATATATATATATATGAAATAGATTAAATTCTACATATTTTTATATTTAATTTATTTTGTTTACAAGTTTTTTTTTTGTTTTTTTTTTTATAGATACTCATTTCTGCTCCGTTTTGTATCTGTTATGGTAATTTACCCACGCACGCATGGACTCTCCCAGCTATAAATAGGAGCAGGTACTGCCTTTTGGAGAGAGAAGTTTCTAACAGTCAGCTTTGAAAGTCGGACCGAACATTCTAACACTCTCGTTTGTATATGTTTGTAATATTTTTTCTGTTAATATATTTGTTTAACTCGATTCCTCTCTTTGTGTCTTTATTTCTTGTCCTAACAAGGCCACAACAGTATTCTAACGAAAACAAAAACAATTTGTATTTAGGAAATGTATTAAATCTGCGGTATATTTTTAAAAATTTATTTTGCATATTTTACTGACAAGATTTCTCGAATGTTAAGGCTGGTAGATGTAGTTGGATAAAAAATACTGTTTAATTAAAAGAAACTCGAATATGAGTATACATAAAAAATAAAGTCTCAACAAAATAGATTAAAAAGAAAAAAGTCTGATTTAATTCATTTCTTAGCAATAAATTGCATTTGTTTACTTTAAGATACGAAACAAAGCAGATATAGATGTTTCGATAACCGGCAGAGAGTGTATTTTGGGAAGTACTACTGGGGATTTGTTTGACCGTAAGTCCTACGTAGGCGAGCGGTTAGGCATATCAGATCCAATGATGGATGTAGGTTCTCATCCTGCCTGAGGACGCATAAGATTTCTCGAATATTCAGGCCAGTAAATGTAGTTGGATAAAAGATAAAGCTTAATTAAAAAAAAAAAAATAGAGATTCTATTCGAATATGCGTATCCATAAAAAATAACGTTTAAATAAATAAATATATATATATATATATATACTAGCAGCATGGCGCGGCGTTGCCCGTGCTTGATTTAAAAATCGTACGACTCATACAGCAAACGCTATCACTTGACTTAAAATATCTTTGCCCATCTATGCCTTTAAAGGAATGCCTTTTGCCGTGCTGATGTTGCTACATGCCTTACTTCTTGCCTATCTCACACTGCAATTTTTTTCTAAGCTCTATACTAAACATTAAATCTTTTACGAAAAAAGAACTAAACAAAATGAACACAAAACGATCAGCTTTAAAAAAGGACTCGGAACTGGAAAAACCGAATGAAAAAGAATGGTAACAACAAATATTTTTCACACCCAACCCAGTTCTGCGGAATCAAAATCAACGTTGATTTTAAGCAAGCGAATGAGCCAATTGGAGTAAAGTGCCATGCAGAATTAAATTTTTCCCACTTGTCACGAACGCAGCTATCGATTTTTTTGCATGCTAGCATGCTAGTTAATATTCGTGTCAGTCAGCTGTTGGCTCTAACGCTGGCCAATAGAATCTTCCTGCCTAATCGTGACAGCCAGCTATAGGCTCTCACTCTGGCCAGTAGAAAATGGCCGCAAGCTACATGAAAACTGCCGTAGAAGCATGAAAAAATCGAATATTTCCACTATCGATGGGAGTTGGGAAATGCAAAGTCGGTCTTGGCCTTCCCATTAACTTGGAACATGTGCATGTAAATTTTGGTGCAAATCCGTCGAAAATTGCGGCCGTGCATTCGTTACACACGCACACACAAGTTATCTTCTGTTTATACGTTATTTTTAAAATAATTGTCGGACTTTGTCCATTTCATAGTGTATATATATATATATATATATATATATATATATATATATAGTTTTAAGGTGTGCTATATTTATGGGATAAAGTGCTCAATATCAGAGATAGAGCGTATGTAAATATAAATATAAAAGTGAACATTGAAGTCAACACTCAGAGGCGACAGACTGTTTCACGCTAGACGCAATCGTCAGGCTGCGAATGTTGGATGTTTCCTCGACTATATATATATGGGTCAGTGATGCATTGTGGGTAATCTATTCTGGCGGTTATTTTTGCGGGTGTAGCTTGTCTTATTTACTTATTTATTTGGTCATTTGGGTTAATTTATTTTACTTGTTTTTCATATTTATTTTGTATTATTTATTCTTTTCGGTTTTGATATATATATATATATATACACACACAATGAATAAATGTTGCGTATATATATTTGTGCGTGTGTGTGTGTGTGTGTGTGTGTGCGTGTGTGTAAGGAAAACTTTCTTAACCGAACCTGATGGATTTTATCAATTCAAAGAAAAGTTTTCATTTTTTTCTTTATTCATATATATATATATATAATTTGGACAGCAATCCATTTATAATACGTGCTTAAGCATTTTTAGGCATTATATTTATATTGTATCCTTGGCTGCCGAGTCATGTCATTTCTAATATTGCATGACCTGAGAGTAAACAATGAAACTCTGATCACAATATTCAGGAAAAATCTATTTTTATGTCAAATAGCAACAGGAAAAGGAAGGCCAGAAATTAAATATCTTGTCCGCATACAAGAAATATAGAATAAAAAATCTTCACAGAAGTTTCTTTGCAGTCACTTTTAATGATACACACACACACATACACACACACACATACACATATATGTATTAGGATTATATTTTTTTTTGTTTTGTTTTGTTTTTTTTTGTAACACTATGTTCTTTTGTCACAAATAGATGAACATTTGTTCAAAAGTAATGAGAAAAGCATTAATTTGTTTTAGTTTTTAAAAAGAGTCATCCACAAACCGAAATTCGATTTTACCATATACACAATAAGGGTAAAAAAATCAAGATATTTCAGAAGCTTTATTTTTAAATTGCTAATGATGTAATTGGATAGAACTTATGTATTTTATAACGTATTTAACAGTTTATAAGCACCATAAAGTTCTAAAAGGCTCCAGAAATTCATAGCACCACTATACATAAATACGATTTTAGAAATGCCGTATTGTGGTGGGGATGGCTTAAAAAAAAATAAACAGAAATAAAACCTTATTCA
Source organism: Acanthosepion pharaonis (assembly GCA_903632075.3). Lineage (NCBI taxonomy): Eukaryota > Metazoa > Mollusca > Cephalopoda > Sepiida > Sepiidae > Acanthosepion > Acanthosepion pharaonis. The sequence goes on along the minus strand of CAHIKZ030000319.1, from coordinate 1,051,562 downwards.
TTAATTTTTTTAAGAAAAGGTGATCGAATTATGATAAAGAAATCAATTATCTTACAGAAAGGAAAAAGTCATAACCTTAACATATATATATATATATATATATATATATATGTGTGTGTGTGTGTGTGTGTGTGTGTGTGTGTGTGTGTGTGTGTGTGTGTGTGTGTGTGTGTGTGTGAAAAGTGTATATAAATATAAATAAATATATATATGTATAATTATTTATATATTATATGCGCGGTACTTATTAGAAAGCCCTCAATATCAGAGATAGAGTTAACATATTTGGTTGGATAGATGTGAGTTTGTGACCCTGGGTTTCACGTTTGTCTGACGATCGCTAAAGCGTGAAATCCAGGGTCACAAACTCACATCTATCCAACCAAATATATATATATATATATATATATATATATATATATATATATATATATGCTGGAGGGAGAAATAGCTATGGGTAAATAGCAGGACAGACTGGGTTTTATAGCCTTGGGTGGCAACTGGTCTAGGAGAAGGACAAATCTGAATTCAAAACATGCGGAGTGTCGTTTGGGAACCTTGTGGCACGTAGTGCACCAAGTCTCTGTATTCGGCCCTTCATAAAGCGTGGGTGGTCCTGCACGAAACCTTCACCACTATAATCAATTCTCATGTGCTGTTGTCGGGCTGTCGGTTTCCTGGAAACTGATCTGCTTGACCCTCGTACGTCGGATTCGACGGAAAAGTCGAGCGAGCGAGCGAGCATATATATATATATATATATATATATATATATATATATGAATTATTCACACAAAACTAATGCAAAGGTTAATGAATAAAATGGCGAGATATCCATCATCGCAAACAATTCAAATAGTACACAAAAACCTCCAGATCCGTTATGAATGAATTGATCCTTTTTTTATATAAAAAACAAGAACAACATCTATTATATACCTGAAGATGTCTGTAGGAACAGACGAAAGCTTGTAGTAAAAATAACAACTAATACGGCAGAAATTTATATAAACAAGGATCAATTCATTCATAACGGATCTGGAGGTTTTTGTGTACTATTTGAATTGTTTGCGATGATGGATGTCTCGCCATTTAAATCATTAACCTTGCATTAGTTTTGTGTGAATAATTCATGTATTTGTAAATTGATTGCACGTTTATTGTAATATATATATATATATATATATATATATATATATATATATATATATATATATATAATGTTTATCCTTCTATTATATTTATTATAATTATTGAAATAATCTGTAGTGAACAAAATTTTATTAAAACTTTAAAAACGGACATTTTAAAAGTATATATAAATGCAAAAAGTATTTTAAAAAACGAGACAGAAGAATAAGGATAAGACAAAAATTTCTCACCATGAAAATGGTGAATCGGAAAATAAAACAATAATAAAGGTATAACAAAAAAGGCCAAACCAGTTATCGATCGTTGCTCTTCAGAGCAAATCGAGAACAATACGTAACCACGGACTCAAAATTGGAGAGAGAGAAAACAAAATGAAAATAGAATCAACAGCATCACTTATAAGTAGATTACATTTAGAGCCAGCAGCTATTCCTTCTGCGTAAAGATGAAAAGCTGTTTAGACTTAATATAAAGGTTTTCTAGAATTCTCAGATGGTCATCTAAATACGCTTTGTTGATTATGGTGAGAATGACGAGACAGAGATCGGATTATTTATTAAGTTTCCTTCGAAAGTATAACCAGCCACAAACATTTACAAGTTTTCAAATAATTGATTTTTTTTTACGGCTTATCCCACATGTAGGTTATTAAAAACCAAGAAAGTATTTTTAGATTGTAATAATTTATTTTGAGATAATAACGATTTACTTATTTTGAGATAATAATTAGTTACTAATTAACCCATAGCCGAGGGGAGTGCGGTGGATTCATACTTTACCTGAGGTTACGGGAATATAACGAAGCCAGCTGGAATTGGAACTCGGCTTTCTGACATCCAATTCTGAGCCGTTGTCCATTACAGCACTAGCCCATCCAAGTTTACAACACTAGTAGATAAAGTAGATATTTATTAAGCTTAATATTATCTGACACAAGGCAACAACCGAAAAGTGAACTCCTGACCATGGTCTATGAGACTAGCTTTTTAACCATCACACTATAGCGAGACTTTCAGTGTGTCCTGGGTACGACGATAAACCACATCCGGCAGCAGGTCCTCTGATAGGGAGGTCTTGAGGTGCGTGGAACCAGCTCGTAATTGCTGTTGTTCGCAGGTCTAACCTGACCTGGGGTGCTAGCATCTGTTAGGGTTTCAGCTACGGACAAATAGTTAACCTCCAAATTGGGGTTCAAACAATATGAAAGTATAAAAAGATTTTTATAGTAAATATACCAACAATACATTTCTTAGAATATTAACAGCAATATATTTTTGAAAAAAAAAAAAAAATTAATACATATTCTATTTATACGAACCTATCCTAAAATCTTGTCGGCATTAAATAACCCATTGAGGTGTTGATATGCCGTAAAACAAAATAGCCAAACGTCTTTCTGAAGCAATGATCTGGGAAGTAAGGGAAAATTACTCCGGATAGCATCAAATCGAAATTTCTAATACTGTTCTCCTATTTCTAATTTTGAGCCGTTGTCCATCATAGAACTCGCCCATCCAAGTTTACAACACCTGGTATTCCCAAGGAGTTACCCATCTAGATACTGCCCAGGCTCGACGTTGCTTAACTTCGGTGATTGTACGAGAACCGATGTTTCAACGTGATATTGCCGTAAGCCGATTCAATTGATTATTTAAATAATCATATGAAGAATCACAATGTCGTCCATCACCAACATTGCATCATTTTCGTTATTATCGTCTTTTGTATTATTTTTTTTATCGTTTATTAATTAATTTTATCGTTGTTATTAAGGATTTGGCTATTGCCCAGTTTTGTCTGAATTCTCACTCTTTCTTTTATTTAGTGCGTGTTCTTATTTATAACCGAGTTAGTGTATTTTCTTTTGACCTAAGCAACAGCGCCTCCTTCCCATGGTATTAACTGTCTGGAAGATTGAAACATTTGCTAAGGAAGAGATCATAAATAAAATATGAGAAACGGAAAAAATCTCATCTATAATTTGTATCTCGCCTAATCTTAAACATCTCAGTCGCCACACCGTAGCTTCAAGCCGACTTCTTCGCATGCGAACCATTGTTAAAAGTACGCTCAAAACTAAGATGGAGAGATAGCAACACTTCACAGTCAAATATATTTCATCTTTCTAAAACCTACACCAATCGTAAATTTCCATCCAACATTTTACGTTATACTATTTTTTTCAGTATTACGCAAAGGCGTTTAATAAAATACGTCACAAAGATCTGCTTAGCAACCTTGACATACCCTACGGACAGAAAATATACAGCAGATATACAAACATAGAAAGGGGTGTAAGACAAGGATGTGTCTTCTCACCGGATTTATTCAATCTATACAGTAAGGCAATTCTGAGAGAATTAAAAGTCCTACCTACCAGGATTCATTATTATAAGATATGCAGGTGACAGAATACTGATAGCAGAAACAGAAAGGAAAGTACAAAATCTCCTACTGAAGTTAGCGAAGGAAAGCGAGAAGAAAGGACTAAGTATACACTCCAAGAAGACAGAATGCATGTTTATTAGCAAAAAGATGAGCCCAAAATGCAAATTACAAATCGGTGATACTAAAATCAAACAAGTACAGAAATTTTAATATCTGGGAAATGTTCTAACGGAGGACGGAAAGTGCAATACTGAGATTCAAAAACGTATTGGGATGGCCAAAGATGCCTTCCAGAAGCTAAGCAGAGTATTAAGAGACAGAAAAAAAATTCGTCAGAAACAAAGAAAAGAGTACTGAACTGTTACGTGATATCTGTCCTCCTGTATGGCAATGAATGCTGGGCAATCTTCTCAAAGATGAAGAAATGTGGTTCTATAGAAAGATGCTGAGGATACCATGTACCAAACATGTGAGCAACATCAAGAAGAGGCAGTTGAAATTTCTGGGGCATGTAATGAGGAAAGAGGGCTTGGAAAATCTGATGCTCACGGGACAGAGTGAGGGAATGAGGGACATAGGAACATGAATAAGACAAGCCACTCCCGCAAAAATAACCGCCAGAATAGATTACCCACAATGCATCACTGACCCATATATATATAGTCGAGGAAAGATCCAACATTCGCAGCCTGACGATTGCGTCTAGCGTAACATGAACTTGATGGGTTGCAGAACAGGGTTTTGGAGAAATAACAAAAAGACAAAACTTATTAAAAGCTACAAGGGACAGGAAGATGTGAATGGCTATGATCGACTAGGTTCTGATGAGACACGGCAGATAAAAGGAGAATGTTCGCTTGCTTGTTTTTCCTGAAAAGTTAGTAAAGCAAAAGAATAAAGTAGATATTTATTAAGCTTAACATTATCTGACACAAGGCAACAACCGAAAAGTGAACTCCTGACCATGGTCTATGAGACTAGATTTTAAACAACACACTATAGCGAGACTTTCTGTGTGTCCTGGGTACGACGATAAACTACATCCGGCATCAGGTCCTCTGATAGGAAGGTCTTGAGGAGCGTGAAACCACCGCTTAATTGCTGTTGTTCGCAGGTCTAACCTGACCTGGGGTGGTAGCATCTGTTAGGGTTTCAGCCACGGACAAATAGTTAACCTCCAAATTGGGGCTCAAACAATATGAAAGTATAAAAAGATTTTTTATAGAAAACATACCAACAATACATTTCTTAGAATATTACCAGCAATATATTTTTGAAAAAAGAAAAAATTGATACATATTCTATTTATACGAACCTATCCTAAAATCTTGTCGGCATTAAATAACCCATTGAGGTGTTGATATGCCGTAAAACAAAATAACTAAACGTCTTTCTGAAGCAATGGTCTGGGAAGTAAGGGCAAATTACTCCGGATAGCATGAAATCGAAATTTCTAATACTGTTCTCCTATTTCTAATCCTGAACCATTTTCCCCTCATTGTCATCACAAGTAACGAGATTTTTAGTTGATGAATGGTCTTAGGTACTTCAGCTAAAGAAGATAAGATCAAGTTTTCCTTCCTTTACATTATCATTTTAATTTTAAGAAATTGGATGTTATATTTAGGAATCTTTTTTAGTCTATATAAACGGAAGCGAACTATTTTGCTGGATGTTTAGCTAACTTCTTCTTCTTCTTTTTCTTCTTCTTCTTCTTTTTCTTCTTTTTCTTCTTCTTTTTCTTCTTCTTCTTCTTCTTCTTCTTTTTCTTCTTCTTCTTCTAATAATAATAATAATAATTTCTTTTTCTACTTCTATGTGTCGTGACTCTTCAGAACATTGTTGATCATGGCCCTCCGCAACTTCCTGTCCTTTATAGCTCTTAATAAATTTGGTTTTCTTGTTATCTCTCCTAAACTCTGTTCTGCCATCCATTTACACAATCTTGTCATGCATTGTTTTTCTATCAAATTTTGCAAGCCTTCTTTTCTCATTATGTGCCATAGAAATTACAACCGTTTCTTTTTTATGTTAAGTAGAATTGTACTTTTTGTTTCCATTTTCTCTAAAACTTCGTCATTGCTCACATGTTCAGTGTATAGTATTCTCAGTATTCTTCTGTAGAACCACATTTCTGTTGCTTCAGTTTTCTGTGAGGAAAGTGTACAGCATTTACTGTCATATAGGAGGATTGATATTACGCAATAGTTCAGTACTCTTTTCTTTGTTTCTAACGAAATTTTCTTGTTTCTTAATATTTTGTTTAGCTTTTGGAAAGCATATTCCCCTATCCCAAAGTGCCTTCGGATATCAGATTCAAAGAATGAATTATGTAATCGAACATCTGTTACATATTGCCAGAGCCAAGAATTTGAGAAGAAGAAATTAATAATCTTTGGGCTATTTTATCTGTACGAGGGCAAGTGATTCGATGTATCACAAGATAATCAAGTCATGTATTTACGATTGAACATCTTTTCGAATACCAAAAGTTAAACAGTAATTCCTCATTTTTGCTTGAGGTTTGAGTTTCAAAGGGTGACGTCTCTCATTTTGTCTAACCACTTCCTAAAGGGTAAATTATTCCCCATTCTATGGAAGGTGTCAAGTGAATATCCTATTTCTCAAGAATGCAACTGAGCACTCACCCTCGTCTCAATATTGGCTCATCAGCCTCCTTAGTGTCATCAGAAAATGTCACTAATGGTGATCTCTGTTCTGACCTAGCTTTAACAGCTCAAAGGAGATAAAACTGACTGGTCGAATTCAATAACTCAAAAACCAAACTAGTAACGTTCCATCATCACAGATCACACTATGAATGTTCGACGATCGCGATGCACGGGTGTTCTTTCAAGGATGTGTCGTCTTAAACGTCCATTGGGACGTAAGCACACCTCAGAACTCGTATATATGATCCATCGCTAAAGATGCTGGTCAGTTTCCGGTACCACTCCAGTAAGTACCATACTCCTCCTACTATTCACTACCAGATCCGACCGAAAAATAACCTCTGCCATATCTTGACCGGAACTTCACTTTTCAGTCTTGATAGAGTTCAAAAGCGTCTCCACGGCCAATTGGGCGCTGGATTATTTTCCACCCTACAACCCCTTTCCCCACAGATGAAACGTTGCAAGCCCTTCGCTATTCTATCGCTAATTCCATGGAAGATCTTGACGTGTTATATTCCTTAGTTCTACCAAGACTAACCCCCACAGCTAAGACCCGCAAAGACATATATATTGAGGCGAACCACCCCATTCCCTTCATATCTATTAGTCATAATGAAGTTCCACTCGAACAGCTTTTTCCTACGAACTACTATTTTGTGAAATGACTCCCGAGAAGTTGCTTTCCTGATCACAACAATCGTAACCTCTTCAAGTCTAGGGTTTAATCGTTATGTTTCCCACATATCCTCATAAACTGCACCGTTTACCTCTTACTCTTATCACTTGAATAACAACCGCCTTCAGTGCTCCTTGAGTGACTCTTGGGCCTTTTATAAAGTGAATATTTGTAAAAAATCAAAAGAACACTGACATTCAAAAATAGTTGAATACAAAGGAAAGGGTCAATCCTTATCTATCCTCCTTATCCTCATAATTTCCTACCATTCCCTCTTTCATACATATACAACTTTCATAATAAACATTTTAACATGAATCTTTTAAATTCAGTGTCTCTCGAGCCTTGTATAGGGTGAAGTTTAATATTAAAAAGAGATAATTCCTCACCATGTTCTCTGTGAATTAAACTTTCTGGGTGCTAAATTTGGTTTCGTCCAATACATATCGATCTGTAGATAGAAGCAAGATGCAAATTGGATGTCTAGCCTCAGCCGAACAAGAATCGTTCACTGGTTCGAAAATCAAACGATTATTTTTATACATTAAAAAGAAGGTTTTTTTTTTCTAATCAAAAACGAGAATATCGTTCCCGTGCTGACAACTAATTATGTGAATAAATAGGTATCTATATAGAAAAGCACATTTTATATATAAAAGTACTGACAATAAATTACAAGCGGAAAAAAAGAGTATTTCTCTCAAATCGTCAGCGCCCGTTCATTGATTTGAACTTCAACAGCAATATAACAAGTTAAAGATACAGAGTTTAAAGCGAAAAAAGAAGAAAAAAAAGAAAAGATATTCATTGCATCGAAACATAATTGACACCGACCGAGTTACGTAAGCGGGAAATGTCGACTGTTTTAAAGCAAAAACGTACATCTATAAATGTTTTATAAAAACGAGTCAAAAATCTGACCTGATTACCAAATAGGGCGCGAAAACTATTTAAACGTAAGTAAACAACTAACCGGGTTCAAGGTGTGTCTACGTTCTTCACCTTTTATGCACCGTACCCCTTCTAGACGGATAAAGATCATGGCTCTCTACAATTTCCTTTCCCTTGTAGTTCGACACAAATGTTTGGTTCTTTACTGAGCCTCTCTGTCTCCATTCCGTTCCGCTATCCATTCCCACAAACTCCTTAGGTTACTCAATGTTTCACTTGCCCCTCTTGCATTCACGATGTTCCTTGAGTGCTAAATTCTTTAAGCCTACATTCCTCGTTATGTAGCCCAGAAATGTCAACTGTCTACTTCTGATTGTAACTATAGGTTTTATTTTAGTCCCCGTTTTCTTTAAAACTTCCCCGTTGTTCATATGTTCAATCTGTGTCGGTAGAACCACATCTCTATCGATTCATTTGCTCGAAACATTAATCATTGATCTAGGAAAATTGTTGCATATACCTGATAATTTAGACGTTCTTGAACGAGTTAGACACTGAGGTATTTGAAGTGCTTAGAATTTATTAAGGAAGGCAATAAATACCTGTTATTAAAGCTTTCATTCATCTGAAACAAATTTTGGTTTACATATATTCCGTTTAAAGATTTTCTTAATTTGTTGAAGGGTTTAAATGTTTGATCAGGATTATCTATGGAGAAGCGTTGGTCTAAATGTATGAAACGAGGAGTTGTATTGAAAAGTAAATATTTACCGAGTTAAATTATTATTTGTTTTCTTTTTCCTTATTATGTTAAGGATTTGTTTCTGTACTGCTTTTTGTTTCTAAGACAACAGGCATAAATCTCAGCTTGGAAGCGACTGAAGGAATCCAGTTTCAAGAAAATACAACACTACAAAGGATTTTCTTTTATAAATTGTCAGTGTTGCTATGACTAGTCGCTTAAATATATTCATGTAAAACCAACAAATATGATACATATATATGATCTTAAGATGGCTTGAAGCGTGAAACAGACAATCATTATGTCCATATTGTCTATATCAACAAACGGCCAATTTCCGATATTGAGTCCTGTTTTCTCATAGGATTTCTTTATTTGTTGACAATGCGTTCGATGGATTAATTGTTAGACGGTTCAACACCTGAGGCTCAGCTTGTAACGCTAAAGTGTCAAAGTTGCTATAACTAGTAGTCTAAAAGTATTCGTGCAAAACCACTAAATATGATACATATACTGGGTGTGATGGATAAATTGTTGTCTAAATTACGCAAAAAGAAAATAACACCGACAGCTCATTTTAACAGATATATTTACCACAAATGCACAAAAATATCATGAAATATCAAAGAGTAAACTTATTTAATAAAATCTCCATTGGCTTCAAGCGCGGCCTACAAACGACCTCGGAATCTCCAGCAACTATTCTAGACGATCTCCTTATTTAAGTTGGTGAATGCTGCCATAATACTTGACTTCAATTCATTTTAGTGTTCCAAGGAGTTTTGTTGGGCTCTTTCTCAACTGCGCTCCACACATAATAATCAAGGGGGTTGCAATCTGTGGCCAGATATAAGGGTTGATGTGGTCGCAGAAATTGTCTGACAGACATGACTGGGTTCTCCTGCTTGTGTGGCATAGTGTAGAGTCCTGTTGCCAGACACAGGGTCTTCTAACAGCCATCCTCCTAACCCAGAGCAGCACTACCTCTTCAAGGCATGATGTAGGCCTCCGTGTTGAGTCTGAAGCCCTATTGAAAGATGAATGGAAGCACAACGCCACCATCACTAGTGATCACTCCCAACAACTTCGCAATCACCATTAGACTCATCCGACTCTTTCCAAATCCTCTGCACTGTCCTCAGATCGACATCCAAACACTCTGAAATGTTCGTATTGGAGCTTCCGGCATATATTTTTAATTAGCTTTTAAATTTTTTATTGAGAAATTATGAAAATATATTTTAATAAGTTATTGCACTAGTTTCCGCAAGAAGACAAGTAGAAGCAAGGACTAAAACTGCACCTTCATCGCTTTTACTGACTCAAAATGAGTATCGAGTTCAATAAAAAAAACAATAACAGATATTTAGTGCTTAATGCCTAACTAATGAATATTACACAACAAATTATTAGTCCAGTAGTATTGCAACGCCGTCGAAAAGTGACTCCCATGAAAAGTGCCCTACTTACTCTAAATACGCCACTGTCGCTGGTTATACTGGGTGAGATAAAAGCGTACTTTTTAAATACGCCCATATCACACGAAGATTTAAGATTTTCCAAGCCCGGTTACGAGCGTGCCCCATACAGGAAATGCAGGTTTTTCCGGCTTATCTACAGAAGAGTTGGCAATACACACATATAATTATAGATGTTATAAAAGAAAATAAAAAATTTCTAACCCTGCCAAATTAATCTCTTTTTCGGATATATCATTTTATAAACAGAGGTTTGGTTTGTTTTACGGTATATCAACCCATTGGATCATTTAACGCTGAAATTTAATTTTCTTAGGAGCATTAGTAATCTCTTTTACAAAACTATATTGCTGGCATTTTTTTTTCTTTTACAAAAGAAATGTATTGCTGGTATTTTTTTTTTTTTCAAAACATGTAATGCAGATAATTTTTTATATTACAAAAATGTATTGCAGGCAATTTTTTGTTCTTTTACAAAAATATATTTCTGGTAATTTTTTTGTTACAAAAATTTATTGCTTAATTATTTTTTTTTTTTGTTACAAAAATGTATTGATTATAATTTTTTTTTTTTTACAAAAATGTATCGCTTATATTTTTTTTTTTTTTCAAAAAAATTTAGTGCAGGCAATTTATTTTGTTACAAAAATGTATTACTAGTAATTTTTCTTTTTTTTTAACAAAAATATATTGCTGGTAATTTTTTTATCTTTTACAAAAATATATTGCTGGTAATATTTTTTTCCTTACAGAAATTATAATGAAAATGTATTGCTGGTATTTTTACTATAAATGTTTTTTTTTATACTTTTATAGTGTTTTTACTCCAGGTTGAGGGTTAACTATTTGCCTATAGCTGAGACCCTAACAAGTGCAACGACCCTGGGTCTGGGTGGATCTGGGAACAACAGCAATTAAGAGGTGGTTCCACGCTCCTCAAAACCTCCTGATCAGAGGCCTTGCTGTCAGGTGTAGTTTATTGTTAAACCCAGGATGATTTTTTAAAGACCTAAGCAACTTAAAAAGAAACATTCTTCCAACTTCTTGCTTTTCTGTCAACTATGATCGTCATAAATTTAAATGCAGCTTCTATCGTTATCTTCTGTTTTTTTTTTTTTTTTGAAAACTGTTCTTTTATTGTCCTTTTTCCTCAATACTGTTTTTTCAGTTTCTTTCACTCTCGGCAATCCCTTGCGTGTTAGTGGCTTTATCACCTTGCGTGGTATGAAATGAGTCTAAAAATGTCATAGAAATTTCAGCTGTCTCTTTCTGATAGTAGGTATCAATTTTTTGAAATTCCCATTTTCCTTATATTGACCACTGTATAAAATTGCATATACCGTATCCATTAGGTTGGTCAGGGTTTAAAGGGTTAAAATTTCTTCGTTTCTCACATGATCTGAATATGGTATTCTCAGCATTCGTCGGTAGAATCACATCTCCGTCGTTTCAAGTCTCTTTATCTAAGTTTAGTCAGTGCCTCTATTTGGTTAACTCTATTTGAAACTCCAGCAGCGGCTTAATTTTCTTTTGCACACACACACACGCGCGCATGCGCACACACGCACACGCACATCGAAGATTGAATAGGCGACACGAAGGGTTTGTTGATATAAACAGTATGGATAAAAGACTCAATACTGCATAGTGACAGTTTCACGCTTCAAGCGATCTTCTGACCATATACAAGGTGCAATGTGTAAATTTTCGCCATTTTATATTTTTGATTACGCGCATGCGCGTTGTTGTTGATTTTGTCGACTGTACAGTAGAGTAGGGTCAGTTGGGCACCGTCTGTGAGAAAAAGAGCACCATAACGCAATTCACTCCGTCAGAAATTTGGTAACAGCATGCTCCGGATAACATTCACGGCTGACATGAAATAGAAAAACTATATTGAATACATTGCTTGGTCTGCTACTAAGAAACTTGGTTCACTGTGTCGTGCCAGACAATTTTTACCTATTTACATATTTATAAGTCTACCATTTGTCCATATTTTGAATATTGCTGCCACATACGGTCTGATGTTCCTTTTATACATTTAAAGATACTTGATAAAATCCATAGAAGATGCTGCAATGTTGTTGGCCCTGACCAAGCATCTTCCCTTCAGTCATTCTCCCATCGGCGTAATGTAGCTTCCCTCTGTCTTTTCTATATAAATGCTTTCATGGTAATTGTTCTGATGAACTTTCCTCTATTTTCACAATTTGTATATATGAGGACTAGTTAGGATTTTATAGAGACTCTAAAGTAATGTGGTGGCCGTAGTAAGAATGGTAAGTAAGAATGTGTTGTTTTGGTGCAAGGAATATTGTAGCTTGTTTGGATCAGTGGTTGTGGCTAGCAAAATTTAAGATAAGACAGTATGAAGACCAGCCTTCTCCTATCCTCCCATATTGACCTTGTACCACATTTTCGTATTATTGCACAAAATAAATAATACTTTCCTCTATGGTACGTAGACTTTATGAATTTAAACGCAGTACTAGATTGGCGGTAAGGTCTCATAATTTTGCAGATGAAATGGCTAGATGTAACCGTAAGTTCTATGCTAACAGTTACTTTTCTCGAAATTCTCGCTTGTGGAACTCTCTCTCTCTCTCTCTCTCTCTCTCTCTCTCTCTCGGCTTCTTGCTTCCCATAAACTTCGATCTTCAAAAATTTAAATGCAATGTCAATCGTTATCTTCTGTCGTCTTATCTATTGTTCTTTCATAATCCCTCTCCTTAATAGTATTTTCTCATACTCTCTTAACACTCAATATCCACTTGCATCTTAGGGGCTTTATTGACTTGCTTGGGGTGAAAGAATAAAAAAAATAGCATATTTTATAATTTTGTTCTCAATAAGAAAATGCAAATAACAGTTATAGTCTGAATTTACGTATTTTAAGAGATTTTGTTTTTGGAAAAAAATATATTCATATGGCATCATTATATTGACCAAATTTAAATTCCTTTCGAATAAAATATAACAAATAAAAGTTATTGCTCTTGCTGAGGTACAATAATTTATATTATATATATATATAATTATATCTATCTATCTATCTATCTATCTATCTATCTATCTATCTATATATATATATATATATATTATAATTGTCTTTTTTATAATATTATGCTCTAATGTTGTATCGAGCACTGTTTTTCTTAAATAAAAATAAATGCCAAGAACTCTGAATTAGATTCTGAATAAGTTAATCTTCCTCAAATAAAATTTCAGAAAAGTATATTTTCGAAAGATTTTTTAATAAAGAGAATTGTTCTGTTGACAAATTTATCAATATGGACGATTTTACCGATAAAAAACGATTCTAATCAATGTAAATTCTGTTTGAAATGCAGTATTTTACTTATTGAAAATATTACATTTCATCTATTAGCTTGGAATTAAAACTAACATAAAAGCGACATGAAAGATTTTCATTTTTAAAATCCATTTTAACATTAGGTATAGATTTTTGGGAGGTATCCCCCACCTCTCACACTTTCTGTATATATATATATATATATATATATATATATATATATATATATATATATATATATATATATGTGTATATATATATATATATATATATATTTTATTTTCAACATCATCACTTGATAAGACACAGAGTGTGTTGAAACAAAATGGCTATTTTTGTAGTGAATTTATAACATACTTATGTTATAATTTTTTTTTTTTAAAAAAATAATATATATATATATATATATATATATATATATATATATATATATTTAATTAATGAAATAGACACTTCAAGGTACCATGACAATAATTTATTTCACCAAAATCCTTTTTAAGGGATTTTGGATCATCAGGTATCACTTCCAACAATGAAATGAGAGGAAAAATATGATTAGAAATTGATGGGTAGTGTAATTTTATATAATTAAATAGGTTACTCCTCCTACCCCAATTTAAAGCTTATTTAAGAGAGATGTAAATTTAACCCTCACTATATTTTGTATTGTCTCTTTAACCGCCACTTTCACCCTCCCTATTTAATTATATAAAATTACACTACCCATCAATTTCTAATCATATTTTTCCTCTCATTTCATTGTTGGAAGTGTTACCTGATGATCCAAAATCCCTTAAGAAGGATTTTGGTGAAATAAATTATTGTCATGGTACCTTGAAGTGTCTGTTGTTCATTAAATATTAGCTCTGTTCTTCACATTGAGCTCTCAGGATTTCATCCTCCTTGGATTTACCAATTCGGTTTACCAAATTCTTCAAACTTAAATATATATATATATATATATATATATATATATATATATATAGAGAGAGAGAGAGAGAGAGAGAGAGAGAATTGCCCAAGCATCCAACTTTTTTCTTTTTTTATGTGCCGTGTGCCTTTCAGGACGAACGTGATCATGGCCCTCCACTTTCCTCTATCCCTTGGGCTCCCCACAAAATATATATCTACAAATGTTCTTTATCCAATATTGAGCATTTCTCCTTAAATATATCAAAGTTTAACTATGATTATGTAATAACAAAATTTATTTTAATGTGAAGGATCTCCAAAATCTTTTAGCGTATTTTCCATTTCGATTGGCAGTATAGTGTTGTTCGTTTTAAAAAATTATATATAGTACTTTACTCGGACAGATGACAAGTTGATCATTTCTGGAGAAACGTTGTGGTATGACGAATAAAGATCGATGTTTCCTTTTATTATGATCGACACATATAAATGAATAGATTAAACGAAATAAGAAATTACATCTTTTACTTTCCCCATAAAATATTCTTTACTGATTGAGTTAAAAATTTTAAAACTCTTACAAATATATTTAATACGCACTGTATTAATGTCATTAGTATTTTAAAATAAAAAAAAATAGGGGAAAGGAAAAAGTTAAACAGATAAAATAATCTAGTAAAACTGACACGTATCCAATGAAACTGCTGTCAAGTAAGATCAGAATATCGAAGGATATAGTAAGACCTTTTTGCGGACAAGTAATAAGAGATGAGACAAATCTATACTTTAACGATAGAAACGCCTTTTGAAAGTCGCGCTTGGTTGCATTGCTATTTTGAAACTTTTCCTATGAGCCCAGTTTTCGTGTCCTGGATGACGAATTATTTTCCACGTTAGAGATGAAACGCCACAAGCCTTTCGTTTATCTATTGCTATTTCAATGGAAAATATTTAGACGGACTACGGTCTTTAGTTCCACCAGTTTTAGCCTTCACGTTTAAGATTCGACATACCACGCACATTCTATTGAGCCACATTCATTCAACTTCGTATCACATTCGTGATTACATAATTTTTCATTCGAGCAGCTTCTTCTCACGAATCGCTACTTCATGCAACCAACTCCCAAGAGGATGCTTCCCCAATTACCATAATCTTTTATCTGTTCCTGTATCGGGTCAACTGTTATCTCCTCCTTATTCCCATTCCCAACCCTAAAGTGTGTCTCTTTTGTACAGAGTAAACCCTCTAAAATATCTTTTAAAGACAGCATGAAAAATAATCAAGAAACTGAAGCAACAAATTCTTGTTGAAACAACAATAAGAAAATCTCAGTCAACTTGTATTTGAAAACCAATTGACAAAATAATGTGAAAGTTTTTCGTCAGTTTACACTACGAGGTCTATCAGTAGCAAATAACTCAGCACTACTTGCCACATTTTTCGGGTGAGGAAGATGGCTGGACCCCAGGCAGGATTATAAACCAGGCATTTTAAAGGGTGAATGAAACTTCTTGTAGGTTCAATTGCCATCTAGCACAATTGGGGTAGACTGGACCCCATAGGCATTGTTCAGTAGAAAGATTCCACCGAAGGAATCAATCGGTACGTGTCCGTGACCAAGACGAACCTTCAAATTGGAAGACATCGACTGTGCTTTACTTGTCCAGGACACGCTACACAGATATGTGTAGGGAAATAGCCAGATGTTCAGCTGCGCAGCGACTCTACGGCCTCACCCTGTCATAAGAATGATGATAATAATGGTGGTCACAATAATCATCCTACCTAAAAAAAAGTTTCACATTGACGTCATTGATCACGTAATAAATTACATATATTGCCTAAGTTCTGGTTTAGCAGAACCGGCCCCCAAAATACTTCAGTCAGTTATGTGCCATGCGTGATACAGGCTTAGGCGATCGTGTATCTTTCGACACATGACTGACGAGGCATATTTTTTCCCGCAGTAGGTTGCCATTTCTTTCTGCAGTAGACCAGTTGCCACCCAAGGCTATAGAACGCGGTCTGTTCTGCTATTTACCCATAGCTGTGGGGAGGAAGGGTTAGAAAAAGAGGATTCATACCTTTTCCAAGGGTATTAGGACGTAAATGAATGTAATGGATTCGACTGGATTTCGAACTCGGCTCTCCGATTTCTCAATCCGAGCTCTTATCCACTACTCCACCGTGCCTCGTAAAAAAAACTTGTCTAAAAAAAAGTGCATTTCTTCTCAATGGATAACACTACTCTCGTGAAAGAATTTGATTACTGAATCTTTCCTAGGGTTAATTTTTGTGCAAAAGAACATTCGCATCAGGTGAAGAGGAAGAATAACTTCAAAATGTGTGAAGAGGCTCTTGTTCGCTTTAAATTGAGGCATTTGTAAAACTCAAAATATTCCTTGGTCTTGGTTATCAAAAAAAGTACATCATTAATATCCCGACAACTGCCCGGACTGCGTCACGAGGCTGGAATTCCGTAATTTGAATGTGTAGAATCGCTTGTAAATTGTTTCAACGCTTCGTTGATCATGTTTTGTAGATCAAAGTCAACCACCGACACCCATTTTGAAACCTAGTTTGGATATTTAAAGGTGACGTAGACAGATTTAGAGAACAATTAACAAAAGACAAGGCGTAACTAGGCCGGTATCATGGTATCGCTGAGTCTAACAAATCATCAGGCTGATCAATGAAAAAAAAGGAATATGTGTGTATGCGTGTGTGTGTGTGCGTGTGCGCGCGCGTCCAAGACAGGTCCTTTTAATTTGTTATTGTATTTTCCAATCTTCTAATAAAATGTACACCGGGATCAAAACTGTAGATAAACTGCCCAAAGTTCATGTTTTCGTTCTGTTTTTCTTTTAAGTATTTTTAGACCGTCCCAGTCATTATCAAGAACTGGGTGTTCTCGGTGTGGTAGACAAGATCGTTTTTTGGCTACCGCTAGCATTTTTGGGGGGAGTGCTTGCATTCAAATGAGTCTACAGTGACGTTATGTGTATGGCAGTTACACGAAGCAAAACCGCATTGGAAAACCATATCAAATATTTGTACGTAATTATATTATTTCATACGCATCCCAAATATGTTATACACCGTCTGCCATGATGAAAGATTATTTAATATTTTTCTATTGTATAATAATTGTTTCTAGAATTTTTGTCTTTTCTTGCAATTTATATCGTTTTCTCATATATATATATATATATATATATATATATATATATATGTGTGTGTGTGTGTGTGTGTGTGTGTGTGTGTGTGTGTGTATACGCGTCTGCTCTTCGTGGCCAAGTCGATAAAGCTTGGCAGTTTAAACGGTAGCTCCTTCTGTTCTGTGGGACGCAAATACGATTCCTGCCAGAGAGCGCAAATGTGTCCCGAACATTCAGACCTGGTAGACAAAAATAAATAAATATACTATTTACTAAATAAACAAACCACCTACTCTAACACAAGTATCCACTAAAAATAACTTTTAAAATGATAAAATATGATATATATATATGTATATATATATATATATGAAGAAATATAGTCTTAATGTGTGCTATATTTATGGGATAAAGTGCTCAATATCAGAGATAGAGCGTATGTAAATATAAAAGTCAACATTGAAGTCAACACTTAGAGGTGACAGGCTGTTTACTGCGAGACGCAATATTGCGTCTAGCATGAAACAACCTGTCGCGTCTAAGTGTTGACTTCAATGTTCACTTTCATATATATATATATATATATATATATATATATATATATATATATACCTCGAAAGTATCTCCAAAGATTAGTTAAATGAAGAAAATGCCCAAAACTTATTAAAAACAAAGTTTTATCATCAAAACATTTATATTAATAAGCGGAAAGACCAAATAATTTTTTGATTGTTAAATTATATTTTTAATCATTTTTAGGTTAAAAATATTGTTTCTCTGGCGTCTAGAGGACTCATAAAGTAGTATGGAAAATTTGAGCGTCTTTTGGGGATGATAAACACAGTGATTAGGAAATTCTTGCAAAAATCAGATAATGATAATAATTGTAATGAAACTTTCAGTGCTTATTCACAAATGAATGAAATTATTTTTCAAATGCTTTTCTTTTCTTGAAAATCTTGGTAAATGTATTTTTTATTAACTTTTCTCCAACATTCTTAATGACACAACAACTTGAAAAGAATATTCTTGTTTTATTTTTACTTTATTTTCCAACAAATACATTTGCCCCACACTCTGCTCCAACTGAGGTTTGTCTTCAAGGGATTCCCTCTCCGATGACACTTAGCTGCTTTGGCGACCGCTAATGATACCAAAACCTATAAAAATTATGGGTTCATTTTATTCCAATTCTCACAGTGAGAGAAAAAATTGAAAACATATTTAATGTAGTAGCATGATAAATACAGAATACGTCGGAATGCTAAAACATATTTCAGGTAAATTGATTTACAAAACTGAAATATTTAATCATGAATGTGTTATATAGGAATAAAGTGTCGACACTTGAGTTTGAACATAGACCGACAGTGAGTAAACCCTGGCGATCCCATTATTGAATTAAGTAGATCACGTGACCATAGAGGAAACGCATATATGTAGGAAGTAGCTGAGGACTAACGATCGAAATTTCTATTCTATCCTCTATCACTCTACGGATCGCTATTCTCTACTCTATTCAGTATACTATTTGTCTATTTGGATCACAATGTAGTGGTTACTATTCGAATTAGGGTGAGTGCTATTCGAAGGCGTCTGACACCAGTATAATTCAACGGCTTATTATAGTTGTATCTGCGATTACAAAGTCTCTACTACAACCAGCATTACAAAAGAGACAACGAGTGTTCGTTGACATCACAAAAGAATGTTATTGAGCAGCGTTATAAAAAACAAAAAAAGAAAACACAACAGACCTGTCGGGATGAACTCAGATCAATATTTCCATTTTCTGAAAACACATTTATTTATAGCACACAATCTCCATAAACGGCGCATTTTGCTTTTTGCGCAGCGTTTTTCGTTTTAGTTTCACTTTTTTAACGTTAAAATATTTAAAATTCATTCTCCACGTATGTATCGTATAAAACAATGATTCTTAACCTTTTTCCTTGTCCGCACCCCTTTTAAACCAACAACCATTTCTCGTCCTCATTTCAAACCACCAACCATTTTTCGCCCTGCTTTCTAACCACCAACCAGTTCTCACCATCGTTTCAAACCACCAACCAGTTTTCATCATCCTTTCAAACCACCAACCAATTCTCGCCCCGCTTTCAAACCACCAACCAGTTTACGTACCCCTTTGAAACCACCAACCAGTTCTCACCATCCTTTCAAACCACCAACCAGTTCTCGCACCCGCTTCCAGAATTGATGAAAAGCAATATTGATCTAATGTTTAAATAACAAAAACATTGACTTTCTTTAAGCTTTATTCGTATAACTGACAACAAAATAATGCATTATAAAAACTCAGATTACTTTTATATTAGAAAAAATATAAATTCACCGTAACCTGTGCTTGTACAATGCATGGTGCATTGTGAACGATTCTGGTTGAGCAATCAGTGACTTTGTTGCAGTTATTTTCTGTTATTGTGACATCAAATCTTGGTGTCTTGATGCTGAGTGCTACTCACCTGTGTTGTTGAGAATCCAGTCGATTTCTGCTCTTAGTTTTTATGTGAAGCAGGCAGGAAAATCCAGTTTCACACAGGTATGTAGTCGCGAAAGTCACCAGTACAGCGAGTGCTTCTTTTGCCAGTATAGGATACGTTCCCACTGAGAAACCCAGTATTGCTTCAGGCCACCATCGGTAAACTCCATTTGAATTTCACGATTATTTCCCAGATCGATGAGATCTTCCTTGTTGTCGCTGTCATCATCTTTACATTGAACAATGTAAAGTTTTATGTCAGATCGCCAGAGTTTTCTTAATAAACCAACCCTAATGATTCAGTATCCTCGCATCCCCTAGGAACCAATATTGCACTCCTAACGACACATATTGAAAGGCGGTAAGAACTTTTGTTACGTACGAATACGTTACATTTCGATACATTAATTTCCATTTATATGCTTGGCCTTATAATTTGGTTTTTTTTTTTCGTCTTTTGATTTCAGAATGACGACGTGATCACCATACAATTGTGGATTACGTTTTCTAAAAAATGTCTTTTCTTTGTTGTTGGTGAAGGTTACTTGTCTATTATATTCCTGCATTTTTTTTTTTTTTTTTTTTTTGTGTGTGTGTGTGTGTGTGTGTGTGTGTGTGTGTGTGTGTGTTTCTTCAACAGATCCGTGATTTTTTCTCTTAAGTTGTTAACTTACTAGTGAATTTTGATAGTGTTTGCAGCTTTTGGGGATATTTTTGCAGTATCATCAGAGGTATTCATTTGTTTTGGTTTCGTCTGTTTTGTTTTACGACATATCAACCTCAATGGGCCATTTTATGCCGACAACTTTTTTTTTCTTCAAAAACTTATTTTGCTGGTAATATTTTATAATGCTGTTTTTTTTTCAGGGTTAACTATTTGTCCATAGCTGGGACCATAGCAGATGCTACCACCCCGGGTCAGGGTGGACCTGGAAACACCAGCAATTAAGAGATGGTTCCACGCTCCTCAAAACCTCATGAGAGGCCTTGCTGTCAGGCGTAGTTTATCGTCTTACACAGGACGCGGATGTAGTTTTTCGTCATACTCAGGGCGAGTTTATTTGATTTATATTTATTTCTATCCTTCTATTCGGATAGTTTGGGATTGTTCATGGTTACGTGATGTGAATCTGTTATCTGATGACCAAATTTCAACTTCCGTGTGCGCACCTACATATACTTAACACAGACACTCACACACACATACAGATACACACATTCACTCTCTCCCCTCACACACACACACACACACACACACACCATGAATAGTTATATCATTGTAATACATTGTTGAATCCTTCATGGCATTTGTAGGTAGTGACAATGATTTGGCGATACCCGGCATTGTCTGCAGGTAACACGAGGCACAGTGTATCGAGTTACAGGGTACTAGCAACAGGGAATAATTTTCAAACTGACCTGCAGAAAAACTTGGATTCATGCATTTTTTTTTTTTACTTTCGTTCAGCCAATACAAGTCCTAAGAGCCACTCAAGTTAGAGGATTACTGAGTGAGATTGTTGTAATGGAGTAAGGGAGAGGGATGATATCCATATTATGAAGATATGTGGGACAGATATCGGAGGGACACTATACTTGAAGACTTTAAGTTTGTAGTGGAGCAGGAAACAGTTCTGTGGAAAAAGCTGTCAGAGTGGAACTTCCTCCTTACCAATAGAATACGAAGATATACGTGAGCATGGTATGGGGGGTCCTAATTGTGAAGGTCTGAACTTGTAGAATTGAGGAATGTATTTATTTTTAACAGTTGCCATAATAATGGCGATAGTGTAGTGAGAGACTAGCAGTGTTTCGTCTGTGAAATAGGGCTTGTAGGGTGTACAATAATTCATCACCCATAAGACTACGTAATTGCTTTTGAACTCTGTACAAGCCTGAACAGTGAGAATCGGGCAGCACGTGCCGGGATATGACGGCAATACTCAGATATGACTCTGGTAAAGATAGAGCATGGCAGCAGGAGTTAGGCATTTTCTGGAAAGATACGAGGAATCGATCATTCTTCCAGCGGAGACAATTCAGAAGTGAGACAACTCAAAACCGAGACAACTCAGCACCAGAAAAACAACTTTTTTTTTTATAACAGTAAATTCATACTTTTCCCTAAAGTATTTGCGCGTAAATGAATATAAAGAACATAACAGGAAATGGAATTCGACTCTCCGATTAACAATTCGGAGCCATGATCAATTACACCACCCGCACATCCAAGTTTACAGCAGCTGGTATCCCTAAGCGGTCACCCATGCAGGTATTGAAAAGGCTCAATATTGCTTAAATTCGGTGGTCATACGAAAACTGGTGTTTCAACGTGATGTGACAGTAAGTGTGACCAAAGTAGATTTCTTCGAATTATTGTGTCTATAATATCACCTATATCTACAAAGATGAGAAAAATAGTTTGAAATGATCTAAGTATATTGACCATTAATCATCTCAGAAATGAAATACGAAATTATGACAAATTATAGAGGTATTATATACATTTTCACTGAAATCTCAACTCATATACATATAAAAATGCAATAAACATAAGATTATTAAATTAGAAAAACCTTTTAATTATAAATTAAATATATTATGGACACTATTGCCTTAATAAAATAAATTCTATGAATAACAAATTTTTTAGAAGAACTATTTATATTTTTTCTTAAATTCTATTTAGATCTTTTAAAATTCTGTATTAATTCATAGCGGTTAAGTGTTATTGTTATTAAATAAAATCTATATTTAATAATTATATATAAAAAAAGCCTACTACATTTAAGTGACCGACAGTATTTTAAAAAGTATTTTGAATTTTTTTTTTTTTTTTGTATGCAAGCCGATTTTTGTAAATATGAACATCCATACACAATATTATCAGAAAATAAGAGCGTTAAGTATAGTAAATTAAAAATTTATTGGTAATTTTCTAACAATTTCCTCAACAAATGTCTTCGTAAGTAAGACTATAAAATCAAAGTATTTAAAATTCAATAAAATATTAGAATGCTTAAAATATTTAAAATTTTTAAGATTACTGGGGAGTTTTAAAAAAATTGTCTAAAATGCGCTTACGTTGAATTTTACTACAATTATTTTCATATCACATAAATCATGCAAACATCAAGTTATCAACAGATGTGTCAACACATCATAAAAATACCCACCTCTGTGTTAAAAATGCTTTTCTGTGACATTTTAAAATAAATGAAAGAAATGTTTGAATTTTGATTTTGAATAAGTTAATCTTCCTCGGATGAAGTTTCAGTAAAGTATATTTTATTTTTGAAAGATTTTTTAATGAAGAGAATTATGTTCTGTTGACAAATTTATCAATATGGACGATTTTAGCGATAATAATAATAATAAAACGCTACTAGTCAGTGTAAATTCGGTTTGAAAAACAGCAAAGTATTTTACTTATTGTAAATATTAAATTTCAGTCTATTAGCTTGGAATTAAAACTAACATAAAAGCTACATGAAAGATTTTTTCATTTATAAAATCCATTTTAACATTAGGTATCGTTTTTGGGGAGGTATCACTCCCCCTCCTCTCTCTCTCTCTCTCTCTCTCTCTTTATATATATGAGAGAGAGAGAAAACATTAGGTATCATTTTGGGGCACACACACACACACAAACACACACACACACACAACAAACACACAGACATATATATATATATATATATATATATATATATATATATATATATATATATATATATATATTGAAATGAAATAGGTTAGCTTATTTTTCTAACGCGTTTTGTTCCTTGAGAATATGACGAGTGTTCTCAGAATAAACATACGCCATTTTCTTAACGATACCTTTTCTCTGTAGAAAATACAAATTCCTCTTAATAATAATTGTATACATTTCGTATTTGATGAAGTTCCCGACGGAAAGAAATGTATTGTAAAAATAAGTTTTCCCTATTTTGCCATTTAAACTTATTAATATTTTCTTTCAGATATATTCTTTGTTACCTAAGTTTTCATATACATATTTTGTGTGTGTGTGTGTGTGTGTGTGTGTGTGTGTGTGTGTGTGTGTGTGTGTGTGTGTGTATGTTATTCATTGCAAATGGGTGTCATAAATTCTGTTCATAGAAGTCATTTTCACATCCCTGTAAAAGTGTTTGGGCGTGCCCTTGCATCCGGTTGAGAAATAGGTGGGCGTCTATAAGGTCCCCACCCTGCCTGGCAGAGCAAAAAAATAAAAAAATAAAATAAATAAATAAATGAAAAACGTCACCTTTACGGATGAAGTGGCCACGTTATCCCTCCAGGCTGTATTGAAATTCTATGTACATAATTATATGAACAAGTTTGA
This sequence comes from Acanthosepion pharaonis, assembly GCA_903632075.3. NCBI lineage: Eukaryota > Metazoa > Mollusca > Cephalopoda > Sepiida > Sepiidae > Acanthosepion > Acanthosepion pharaonis. The sequence goes on along the minus strand of CAHIKZ030000319.1, from coordinate 1,027,326 downwards.
ATACGTCTCTGGCGGCAATTGGTGAGCAAAGAAACGTTTTGGAAAATCATGAATCATTTATCAAATGTGGCAGGGTGGGGTCGGTTGAGGTAAATGCAGGAGTGAGAGGTTAGAGCCGGTAGTTGGTGTCTTCTTATAAAGAGAAAGGGTGCGGAAGGTCTGGGGAGGTGTTGAAAGCGCGAAATGTTTACTTCAATAGAAAAAAAAATAAGTACAAAACAGATAACCCCTTTTCTTAAACACTAACATCGTGTCCAAATAATTTTGGATAGGACTTTTAATCGCATATCGTGTCATTTTATATGGGTTATTTATTGTTTTATTCTCATATTAGAAGGAATGATTTTTCTTTTAGTAAGACAAATGCCGGTGAAACGTAAAAATTATATATACATATTCATCTTCTATGTACCATGTACCTCCAGAACATGGGAGATCATGACTCTCCACAATTTCCTATCCTTTGAATCTCTTAGAAATGTTTCTCGTTTTACTATCTCTCCCACTCGCTGTTCTGTTACAGGTTTGTTTGGTAGATTACTCACTGTATCCCGCTTGCATGTGAATATCAATTTCTCCAAGCCTTCTTTCCTCATTATATATCCCAGGAATTTCAAGCGTCTCTTTCTGTCTTTTTTGCTGCTATTTTCCTTAACACTTCTTTGTTATTCCCATGTTCCGCCTACGATATTCTCATATAACCGCTACAAAATAATACAGAATTTTAAAAGAATTAAAACTTTATAAATTCTTCTTTCAAACATTCGTCATTCATTGAAAAAACAAAAACAAAAAACAAAACAAAAAACGAACAAAAAAAAAAAACAATCTTAAGACACTGCGAGCATAATATATCTTATTCATCAAAGCAATTAAAAGCTTTTCTAATTAAATAATGCTTTAGTTTTATTGCTTATTTTATATTACGATTCGGAGCAGATTTTTTTGTAACAGTGGGTCCTGTTTTACAAAAAAACAACAAACAAAAACCTGATAATTTAAATTCTCCAAGGACGTGTGCTTATAACTAATATAAACATCACCGCTACAAAAATTAATTTCTCGAAATTTCATGAAATTAAATAAGTGGGAGGTAACAAATACAAAAAAATATATTCCCAAACTTTTCTAAAAAACAAATAATGGTTTCCAAGATAATTTTAATTCATTTGTCCTGAACGTTTCATTAAAATCCGACAATAGATCTATCCCTGTAGAGCAAATAAAAGACTCGGTTCAAAATTCCAAGAAAATTACTGAGTACAAAGACCGGATGGTAAAATAGTCGAAAAGCTGTGAGTATAAAAAACTATGTGAATATGCAGGTCCGAATAGCAAAGTATATAATAATGAAAATTCCAAATCGAAAAAAAAAAAAAAAAAAAAATCCGGCAATAATTGTATGTTCGCTTTTTGCGTCGTGTTTACAAATTGGGTGTCGTCAGGCGGCAAAATCGCCGATCGACCTTCGTCGTTTTTTCGCTTTTAATTGGCCACTGAAACGAACCAATTTCTCACTAAATACCTGACCAATTACAATTCATAAACTGAAATGAATGTAATAATAATATTAATAAATTATAAATAATTAATTAATCAATAATATATATATATATATATATATATATATATATATATATATCACTTGCGGGTTTTAAGTGCCACTTAAGAAACTAAATGAAATTAACTACACTATATACTCAAACATATTTCACAAAAATTTACTTATAAGTTATAAGATTACAGCGACCCGTCTCCTTCGTACATATGTGTAGTTGCATCAACGTAAATATCACTTTAGTCCGACGAAGTCCTAAACTCATGACATGAAAAAAAATTTTCCACTTTGACATTTATTATTATCCCGGGTGTAACAGCAAAATTGTCCAAATCATGTTACTGCATAATTGTCCATCTCACAAAATATTTAATATCTAAAAGAAAAAAAAACACACTAAACAAATTGAGTTTCTTTTCTCCAGGTTTTTAGATGGTTAGAGAGGGCGAAAATCATTTTGAATAAGTTAGAAAATGATCCTGGAATAATATATATATATATATATATATATATATATATATATATTTGAACTTTATTTGATTCCTTCATGATCTTCCGATCCTTAGCTATGATTAATTAATGATGAACATGTCACTTCCGTTTATGATCAATTTCATTAAGATTCTTCTGTTAAGCTTTGAGAATAATTATACATTCTTATTGCTCAAAGTAGAGCCCAATTGGTGGTATCGTAAATAGATACATATATACATATTGCTTTCTTATGCTCAATATCTGTCTATATCTCTGAGATGATGTGTTATGTTTTTTTTTTAATTTGGAATGTTAACCTCATATCATTGCCATGTTCACAACGTTTCGGCCGTTATACGCTCCGGTCTAGTGTAGTTGGAATTTCGTAAAATTTCGGTAGATTGTTCTAGTTCCACGTACCTCTTCCGGATGTCTCAGTTATTTCTTAGTTTAATTTCCTTTAACTCAACTCTCCAAGTTTTTGGTTCACCACTGCTATAGCCTGGTATTGAACTCACAACTTTTGGCGGTCTAGTTACTAGATCCTACCAACGCTTTTTTCCGAGTAACGTAAATAATGCAAGTTCTGATGCACACTTTTAGATTTATATTTTCCCTGGCATAAAATGACAAAATAAGATTTTCGTTATGTTTAAACGATTCCACAAACGCTCTTCAAAAAATAAATAAATAAAAAGATAAAAAAATAAAAAAAAGAACAAAAAAACCAAAGCCGCATTTTTCATTTTATTTTCCCGGATATATTTCCATTTTATTATTATTATCATTATTAAACTGATAACTACCATCTTATATCCGTCAGTCAACTTCCGCAACTTTGTAGGACTTCCGGTGATTCAAAAGACGTTACTGTTCATTTGTAACGCTGTACATGTTTCATAATACCTGAACATATACCCACCCGGCTGCCTTCTTATAAAAAAATAATTACTTATAGTTCCTTAGAAGCCATTTAGCGATAGTTATATTCAGGGTAAATTTTAATGGTGTTTGCTTATCAAAGCTCAAGACAGCGGGAGTTTGCGATATCTGACCATGTTTCTTCTTTTTCTTTTTCTTTTTTTTTTTGTTTGTTATTCCTTTGCCTTCACATCTCAATTTTATTGTTTCTATTCAAAAAATATATAGATAGGAAACACCCTGCTGGGTGAATTAACGAAAACGACCGGATGATTTTTGCAGACGCGCGTGCTATTCCTCTATACCGGAAACCAAAAAATTAAATTCAAATTTGTTTAGAACAAATGTGCAAACCTCATAAACTACAATTTCCCAGTGTAATTTTTTTTTAACCAAAAATGGCAATAGTGTTATTTCTAAGTAGAGGCATATCAATGGAAATTGGCGCCCATAGTAAGGAACTAAAATTGCACCCCTATCTGATACCCTACAAAAATGCATAGCAGACCAACGAGATTATAAGAATATAATATATATTATATATATTCTTAATGCTTTTAAATAGAATCCTATAATTATTCCAGTTTTATCCTGTTACATTGGTGGGAATAAAAAATGATAAGATCATTATTGTTGATAGATTTTCTGTAAACTTCCAACTGAAAGTCGTTATTTGATCTATACAGCATGATATCTAGGAAAGATAGTATTGTTAGCCTCAAATTCAAAGATTCATAATACCTGAACATATACCCACTCAGCTGCCTTCTTATAAAAAAAATAATTACTTAGAGTTCCCTAGAAGCCATTTAGCGATAGTTATATTCAGGGTAAATTTTGATCTATGCAGCATGATATCTAGGAAGGATAGTATTGTCAGCCTCAAATTCAAAGGTAAAATCTACTGAAGGTTCAACGTTATTAAGTTTATTGACAAGATCGAGAAAACTGTGCTTTCCAGAAATTCAAAAAAATAGACTAGCCAGAACGTCACTAAGAGGAAAGCCCATCTTGTCTATAAAAAAAAAATTATGGAATTTGAAAAAGACATTGATTAGTGATGAAATGGTACTTTTTGGCGATTTTATGTGTAGGAAGAGGCAATTTTATTTTTGTTTTAGTTAACTATGTTTTTAGCAAATTTAGGCATTTATTTACAGAAACATGTGTATAAAGAGTTTTTAATGACAACGCGTTCCGCTTTCGTCTGCTAGGTTGGCGTTATAGGGTCAGAATGTATTTCATTTAAAACCGTTAATGTATTTTTGTCAGGTTGGTGTCTTCGCATTTCTCAACTTTTGTTTAGATTCTTATCGTCCTGCTTACGGCCAAATCACCGAAGTTAAGAAACGTCGAACCTGGTCACAAAATAGATGGGTGACCGTTTGAAAATACCAGGTGCTGAAAGCTTGGGTGTGTGGGTGGTGGAATGGATAATGCCTCGGAAATATTAGTCGAAGAGCTGAGTTCCAATTCAGGCGGGGTTCGTTACGTTTACTTACGAGCAAATAACCTTGGGTTATAAATCCAGTTTTTTCTCGACGCCCCAACCCCCGCAAGGTATAGGTCAGTTAGTAATGCTTGTATCTCTAAACCATCATTACCTCCCCACAACCAATTCTTCCAATCTAAAAATATTTTCTGGTTTTAAATAACCTGCAATTGGTTGATAAGCCGTAGAAAATGAATTAATTAATTTTATCCTATTAACACACAGAAACACAGACACAGGCACACACACACATATATTATTATTATGCATATTTTGATACCTATACTCGACTAGTATAAAAAAAACGGGCATTATATATATATATATATATATATATATATATATATATATATATATATATAAAAAATACAAAGAACAATGAGATTTATAATTCAGAGTTCTTAGTATTTATTTTATTTTAAAAATACCGTTCCCAATACAACAGTAGAGCAAAATATTATTAAAAAACAATTATAATATATATATATATATATATATATATATATATATATAAAACAAACAATTCTTTCATTTATTATAAATGACATAGAAAAGCATTTTTAACACGGAGGTGGGTATTTTTATTATGTGTTGACGCATCTGGTGTTTGCGAGATTTATATAATGTGAAAATAATTGTAGTAAAATTCAACGTAAGCGCATTTTAGACAATTTTTTTAAAACTCCCCAGTAATCTTAAAAATTTTAAATATTTTAAGCATTCTAATATTTTATTGAATTTTAAATACTTTGATTTTATAGTCTTACTTACGAAGACATTTGTTGAGGAAATTGTTAGAAAATTACCAATAAATTTTTAATTTACTATACTTAACGCTCTTATTTTCTGATAATATTGTGTATGGATGTTCATATTTACAAAAATCGGCTTGCATACAAAAAAAAAAAAAAATTCAAAATACTTTTTAAAATACTGTCAGTCACTTAAATGTAATAGGATTTTCCATTTATAATTAGTAAATATAGTTTTTATTAATAATAATTTAACCGCTATAAATTAATACAGAATTTTAAAAGACTTAAAGGTATATACATTATTCTAAATAAAATTTAACAAAAAATATGAACAATTCTTCTAAAAATTAGTTATTCATGGATGTTTTTATTAAGGCAATAGTGTCCATAATATATTTAATTTATACAATCAATTAAAAGGTTTTTCTAATTGAATAATCTTAGTTTTATTGCATTTTTATATGTATATGAGTTAAGATTTCAGTGAAAAAGTATATAATACCTCTATAATTTGTCATAATTTCGTATTTCATTTCTGAGATGATTAATGGTCAATATACTTAGATCATTTCAAACTATTTTTCTCATCTATGTAGATATAGGTGATATTATAGACACAATAATTCGAAGAAATACACTTTGGTCACACTTACTGTCACATCACGTTGAAGCACCAGTTTTCATATGATCACCGAATTTAAGCAATATTGAGCCTTTTCAATACCTGCATGGGTAAGCGCTCGGGGATACCAGGTGCTGTAAACTTGGATGTGTGGGTGGTGTAATTGATCATGGCTCCGAATTGTTAATCGGAGAGTCGAATTCCATTTCCTGTTATGTTCTTTATATTCATTTACGCGCAAATACTTTAGGGAAAAGTATGAATTTACTGTTATAAAAAAAAAAGTTATGTTTTCTGGTGCTGAGTTGTCTCGGTTTTGAGTTGTCTCACTTCTGAATTGTCTCCGCTGGAAGAATGATCGATTCCTCGTATCTTTCCAGAAAATACCTAACTCCTGCTGCCATGCTCTATCTTTACCAGAGTCATATCTGAGTATTGCTGTCATATCCCGGCACGTGCTGCCCGATTCTCACTGTTCAGGCTTGTACAGAGTTCAAAAGCAATTACGTAGTCTTATGGGTGATGAATTATTGTACACCCTACAACCCCTATTTCACAGACGAAACACTGCTAGTCTCTCACTAAACTATCGCCATTATTATGGCAACTGTTAAAAATAAATACATTCCTCAATTCTACAAGTTCAGACCTTCACAATTAGGACCCGCCATACCATGCTCACGTATATCTTCGTATTCTATTGGTAAGAAGGAAGTTCCACTCTGACAGCTTTTTCCACAGAACTGTTTCCTGCTCCACTACAAACTTAAAGTCTTCAAGTATAGTGTCCCTCCGATATCTGTCCCACATCTTCATAATATGGATATAATTCCTCATCCCTCTCCCTTACTCCATTACAACAATCTCACTCAGTAATCCTCTAACTTGAGTGGCTCTTAGGACTTGTATTGGCTGAACAAAATTTAAAAAAAATGCATGAATCCAAGTTTTTCTGCAGGTCAGTTTCAAAATTATTCCCTGTTGCTAATACCCTGTAACTCGATACACTGTGCCTCGTGTTACCTGAAGACATGCCGGGTATCGCCAAATCATTGTCACTACCTACAAATGCCATGAAGGATTCAACAATGTATTACAATGATATAACTATTCATGGTGTGTGTGTGTGTGTGTGTGTGTGTGTGTGTGTGTTAAGTATATGTAGGTGCGCACACGGAAGTTGAAATTTGGTCATCAGATAACAGATTCACATCACGTAACTATGAACAATCCCAAACTACTCGAATAGAAGGATAGAAATAAATACAAAACAAATGAATACCTCTGATGATACTGCAAAAATATCCCCAAAAGCTGCAAACACTATCAAACTTCACTAGTAAGTTAACAATTTATAAGGAAAAAATCACGCACATGTAAAAAAAACAAAAGAATAAAAAAATAAAAAAACATGTCATAATGAAATCCGAGGCAGTCAATCTGATAGTGTTATCGGAGAAACAATGACAAAAGAGTTTTACAAACCCGAAACGCAGGAATATAATAGACGAGTAACCTTCACCAACAACAAAGAAAAGAGATTTTTTTTAGAAAACGTAATCCACAAATGTAAGGTGAACACGTCGTCATTCTGAAATCAAAAGACAAATAAAAAAATATATAAGGCCAAACATATAAATGGAAATTAATGCATCGAAATGTAACGTATTCGTTCGTAACAAAAGTTCTTACCGCCTTTCAATATGTGTCGTTAGGAGTGCAATATTGGTTCCTAGGGGATGCGAGGATACTGAATCATTAGGGTTGGTTTATTAAGAAAACTCTGGCGATCTGACATAAAACTTTACATTGTTCAATGTAAAGATGATGACAGCGACAACAAGGAAGATCTCATCGATCTGGGAAATAATCGTGAAATTCAAATGGAGTTTTCCGATGGTGGCCTGAAGCAATACTGGGTTTCTCAGTGGGAACGTATCCTGTACTGGCAAAAGAAGCACTCGCTGTACTGGTGACTTTCGCGACTACATACTTGTGTGAAACTGGATTTTCCTGTCTGCTTCACATCAAAACTAAGAGCAGAAATCGACTGGATTCTCAACAACACAGGTGAGTAGCACTCAGCATCAAGACACCAAGATTTGATGTCAAAATAAGAGAAAATAACTGCAACAAAGTCACTGATTGCTCAACCAGAATCACTCACAATGCACCATGCATTGTACAAGCCCAGGTTACGGTGAATTTATATTTTTGCTAATATAAAAGTAATCTGAGTTTTTATAATGCATTATTTCGTTGTCAGTTATGCGAATAAAGATTAAAGAAATTCAATGTTTTCGTTATTTAAACATTAAATCAATATTGCTTTTCATCAATTCTGGAAGCGGGTGCGAGAACTGGTTGGTGGTTTGAAAGCAGGGCGAGAACTGGTTGGTGGTTTGAAAGTGTTGCGAGAACTGGTTGGTGGTTTGAAAGTGTTGCGAGAAATGGTTGGTGGTTTAAAAGGGTTGCGAGAAATGGTTGGTGGTTTGAAAGTGTTGCGAGAAATGGTTGGTGGTTTGAAAGGAGGGCGAGAACTGGTTGGTGGTTTGAAAGGAGGGCGAGAAATGGTTGGTGGTTTGAAGGCAGGGCGAGAAATGGTTGGTGGTTTGAAAAGAGGGCGAGAAATGGTTGGTGGATTGAAAAGAGGGCGAGAACTGGTTGGGTTTGAAAGGAGGGCGAGAACTGGTTGGTGGTTTGAAGGCAGGGCGAGAAATGGTTGGAGGTTTGAAAGGATGGCGAGAAATGGTTGGAGGTTTGAAAAGGAGGGCGAGAACTGGTTGGTTGGTGGTTTTGGTGGTTTGAAAAGAGGGCGAGAACTGGTCAGTGGTTTGAAAGAGGGCGAGAACTGGTTGGGCGGTTTGGTTTCAAAGGAGGTCGAGAACTGGTTGGTGGTTTGAAAGAAGGGCGAGAACTGGTTGGTGGTTTTTGAAAGGAGGTTGGTTGGTGGTTTGAAGGGAGGGCGAACTGAACTGGTTTGGTGGTTTGAAAGGCGAAAAATGGCTGGTGGTTTGAAGGCAGGTCGAGAAATGGTTGGTGGTTTGAAAGGAGGTCGAGAACTGGCGGTGGTTTGAAGAGGGCGAGAACTGGTTGGTGGTTTGAAAGAATGCCGAGAAATGGTTGGTGAGAAGGCAGGGGAGAAATGGTTGGTGGTTTGAAAGGAAAGCGAAAACTGGTAGGTGGTTTGAAGGAAAAGCGAGAAATGGTTGGTGGTTTGAAGGCAGGGCGAGAACTGGTTGGTGGTTTGAAAGAAGTACGAGAACTGCTTGGTTGTTTGAAGGGAGGGCGAGAAATGGTTGCTGGTTTGAAGGCAGGGCAAGAAATAGTTCGTGGTTTGAAAGGAGAGCGAAAACTGGTTAGTGGTTCGAAGGCAGGGCGAGAAATGGCTGGTGGTTTGAAGGCAGGGCGAGAAATGGTTGGTGGTTTGAAAGGAGGGCGAGAAATGGTTGGTGGTTTGAAAGGAGGTCGAGAACTGTTTGGTGGTTTGAAAGGAGGGCGAGAACTGGTTGGTGGTTTGAAGGCAGGGCGAAAAATGGCTGGTGGTTTGAAGGCAGGGCGAGAAATGGTTGGTGGTTTGAAAGGAGGGCGAGAACTGGTTGGTGGTTTGAAAGAAATGCGAGAACTGTTTGGTGGTTTGAAGGAGGGCGAAATGTTTGGTGGTTTGAAGGCAGGGCAAGAAATAGTGCGTGGTTTGAAAGAAGCGAAACTGGTTGGTGGTTCGAAGGCAGGGCGAGAAATAAATTAGGTGGTTTGAAGGGATGTCGAGAACTGGTTGGTGGTTTGAAGGGAGGGCGAGAAATGGTTGGTGGTTTGAGAACTGTTTGGTGGTTTGAGGAGGGCGAAACTGGTTATTGGTTTGAAAAAAGGCCGAGAACTGGTTGGTAGTTTGAAAGGAGGGCGAGAACTGATTGGTGGTTTGGGCAGGGCGAGAAATGGTTGGAGGTTTGAAAAGAGGGCGAGAACTGGTTAGTGGTTTGAAAGGAGGGCGAGAACTGGTTGGTGGTTTGAAAAGTAGGTTGAGAAATGTTTGGTGGTTTGAAAGGAATGGCGAGAACTGTTTGGTGGTTTGAAGGCAGGGCGAAAATGGTTGGTGGTTTGAAAGGAGAGCGAAAACTGGTTGGTGGTTTGAAGGTGAGAAATGGTTGGTGGGCGAAGGGCGATAACTGGTTGGTGTTTTGAAAGGAGGTCGAGAACTGTTTGGTGGTTTGAAAGGAGGGCGAGAACTGGTTGGTGGTTTGAAGGCAGGGCGAAAAATGGCTGGTGGTTTGAAGGCAGGGCGAGAAATGGTTGGTGGTTTGAAAGGAGGACGAGAACTGTTTGGTGGTTTGAAAGAAGGGCGAGAACTGGTTAGTGGTTTGAAAGGAGGTCGAGAACTGTTTGGTGGTTTGAAAGGAGGGCGAGAACTGGTTGGTAGTTTGAAGGCAGGGCGAAAAATGGCTGGTGGTTTGAAGGCAGGGCGACAGCTGGTTGGTGGTTTGAAAGAAGGGCGAGAACCGGTTGGTAATTTGAAGGCAGGGCGAGAAATGGTTGGTGGTTTGAAAGGAGAGCGAAAACTGGTAGGTGGTTTGAAGGAAAAGCGAGAAATGGTTGGTGGTTTGAAGGCAGGGCGAGAACTGGTTGGTGGTTTGAAAGAAGTGCGAGAACTGTTTGGTGGTTAGAAGGGAGAGCGAGAAATAGTTGGTGTTTTGAAGGCAGGGCAAGAAATAGTTCGTGGTTTGAAAGGAGAGCGAAAACTGGTTGGTGGTTCGAAGGCAGGGCGAGAAATGGCTGGTGGTTTGAAGGCAGGGCGAGAAATGGTTGGTGGTTTGAAAGGAGGGCGAGAAATGGTTGGTGGTTTGAAAGGAGGTCGAGAAATGTTTGGTGGTTTGAAAGGAGGGCGAGAACTGGTTGGTGGTTTGAAGGCAGGGCGAAAAATGGCTGGTGAAAGGGCGAGAAATGGTTGCGAGAAAGAAGTGGTTTGGTGGTTTGAAGGCAGGGCGAAAAAATGGTTGGTGGTTTGAAAAGGTCGAGAACTGGTTGGTGGTTTGAAGGCAGGGCGAAAAAATGGCTGGTGGTTTGAAGGCAGGGCGAGAAATGGTTGGTGGTTTGAAAGGAGGGCGAGAACTGGTTGGTGGTTTGAAAGAAGGGCGAGAACTGGTTGGTGGTTTGAAGGGAGGGGTGAAAATGTTTGGTGGTTTTGAAGGCAGGGCAAGAAATAGTGCGTGGTTTGAAAGGAGAGAAAAACTTGTTGGTGGTTCAAAGTCAGGGCGAGAAAACTGGTTGGTGGTTTGAAAGAAGGGCGATAACTGGTTGGTGTTTTGAAAGGAGGTCGAGAACTGTTTGGTGGTTTGAAAGGAGGGCGAGAACTGGTTGGTGGTTTGAAGGCAGGGCGAAAAATGGCTGGTGGTTTGAAGGCAGGGCGAGAAATGGTTGGTGGTTTGAAAGGAGGTCGAGAACTGGTTGGTGGTTTGAAAGGAAATTGAAAGAATGCCGAGAAATGGTTGGTAGTTTGGGCAGGGCGAGAAATGGTTGGTGGTTTGAAAGGAAAGCGAAACTGGTAGGTGGTTTGGGAAAAAGCGAGAAATGGTTGGTGGTTTGAAGGCAGGGCGAGAACTGGTTGGTGGTTTGAAAAAAGTACGAGAACTGGCGAGAAGGGAGGGCGAGAAATGGTTGCTGGTTTGAAGGCAGGGCAAGAAATAGTTCGTGGTTTGAAAGGAGAGCGAAACTGGTTAGGTGGTTCGAAGGCAAGGGCGAGAAAATGGTTGGTGGTTTGAAAGGAGGGCGAGAAATGGTTGGTGGTTTGAAAGGAGGTCGAGAACTGGTTGGTGTTTTGAAAGGAGGGCGAGAACTGGTTGGTGGTTTGAAGGCAGGGCGAGAAATGGTTGGTGGTTTGAAGGCAGGGCGAGAAAATGGTTGGTGGTTTGAAAGGAGGGCGAGAACTTGTTGGTGGTTTGAAAGAAATGCGAGAACTGTTTGGTGGTTTGAAGGGAGGGCGAAAATGTTTGGTGGTTTGAAGGCAGGGCAAGGTTGGTTTGAAAGGAGAGCGAAAACTGGTTGGTGGTTCGAAGGCAGGGCGAGAAATAATTAGTGGTTTGAAAGGATGTCGAGAACTGGTTGGTGGTTTGAAGGGAGGGCGAGAAATGGTTGGTGGTTTGAAAGGAGGTCGAGAACTGTTTGGTGGTTTGAAAGGAGGGCGAGAACTGGTTATTGGTTTGAAAAAAGGCCGAGAACTGGTTGGTAGTTTGAAAGGAGGGCGAGAACTGATTGGTGGTTTGAAGGCAGGGCGAGAAATGGTTGGAGGTTTGAAAAGAGGGCGAGAACTGGTTAGTGGTTTGAAAGGAGGCGAAACTGGTTGGTGGTTTGAAAGTAGGTTGAGAAATGTTTGGTGGTTTGATGGCGAGAACTGTTTGGTGGTTTGAAGGCAGGGCGAAAAATGGTTGGTGGTTTGAAAGGAGAGCGAAAACTGGTTGGTGGTTTGAAGGCAGGGTGAGAAATGGTTGGTGGTTTGAAAGAAGGGCGATAACTGGTTGGTGTTTTGAAAGGAGGTCGAGAACTGTTTGGTGGTTTGAAAGGAGGGCGAGAACTGGTTGGTGGTTTGAAGGCAGGGCGAAAAATGGCTGGTGGTTTGAAGGCAGGGCGAGAAATGGTTGGTGGTTTGAAAGGAGGGCGAGAACTGGTTGGTGGTTTGAAAGAAGTGCGAGAACTGTTTGGTGGTTTGAAGGGAGGGTGAGAAATGTTTGGTGGTTTGAAGGCAGGGCAAGAAATAGTGCGTGGTTTGAAAGGAGAGCGAAAACTGGTTGGTGGTTCGAAGTCAGGGCGAGAAATAATTGGTGGTTTGAAAGGAGGTCGAGAACTGGTTGGTGGTTTGAAGGGAGGGCGAGAAATGGTTGGTGGTTTGAAAGGAGGTCGAGAACTGTTTGGTGGTTTGAAAGGAGGGCGAGAACTGGTTATTGGTTTGAAAAAAGGTCGAGAACTGGTTGGTGGTTTGAAAGGAGGGCGAGAACTGGTTGGTGGTTTGAAGGCAGGGCGAGAAATGGTTGGAGGTTTGAAAGGAGGGCGAGAACTTGTTAGTGGTTTGAAAGGAGGGCGAGAACTGGTTGGTGGTTTGAAAGTAGGTTGAGAACTGTTTGGTGGTTTGAAAGGATGGCGAGAACTGTTTGGTGGTTTGAAGGCAGGGCGAAAAATGGTTGGTGGTTTGAAAGGAGGGCGACAACTGGTTGGTGGTTTGAAGGCAGGGCGAGAAATGGTTGGTGGTTTGAAAGGAGGTCGAGGACTGGTTGGTGGTTTGAAAGGAGGGCGAGAACTGGTTGGTGGTTTGAAAGAAGGGCGAGAACTGGTTGGCGGTTTGAAGGCAGGGCGAGAAATGGTTGGTGTTTTGAGTGGAGGGCGAGAACTGGTTGGTGGTTTAAAAGGAGTGCGAGAACTGGTTGGTGGTTTGAAGGCAGGGCGAGAAATTGTTGGTGGTTTGAAAGGAGGTCGAGAACTGGTTGGTGTTTTGAAAGGAGGGCGAGAACTGGTTGGTGGTTTGAAGGCAGGGCGAGAAATGGTTGGTGGTTTGAAAGGAGGTCGAGAACTGGTTGGTGGTTTGAAGGGAGGGCGAGAAATGGTTGGTGGTTTGAAAGGAGGTCGAGAACTGTTTGGTGGTTTGAAAGGAGGGCGAGAACTGGTTGGTGGTTTGAAGGCAGGGCGAAAAATGGCTGGTGGTTTGAAGGCAGGGCGAGAAATGGTTGGTGGTTTGAAAGGAGGTCGAGAACTGATTGGTGGTTTGAAGGCAGGGCGAGAAATGGTTGGTGGTTTGAAAGAATGGCGAGAACAGGTTGGTGGTTTGAAGGCAGGGCGAGAAATGTTTGGTGGTTTGAAGGCCGGGCGAGTAATGGTTGGTGGTTTGAAAAAGGGCGAGAAATGGTTGGTGGTTTAAAAGGAGGGCGAGAAAATGGTTGGTGGTTTGAAAGGCAGGGCGAGAAATGGTTTTGAAGGCAGGGCGAGAAATGGTTGGTGGTTTGAAAGGCAGGGCGAGAAATGGTTGGTGGTTTGAAAGGAGGTCGAAACTGGTTGGGTTTGAAAGGCAGGGGCGAGAACTGGTTGGTGGTTTGAAAGGAGGGCGAGAAACTGGTTGGTGGTTTGAAGGCAGGGCAAGAAATGGTTGGTGGTTTGAAAGGAGGGCAAGGACTCGTTGGTGGTTTGAAAGGAGGGCGAGAACTGGTTGGTGGTTTGAAGGCAGGGCGAGAACTGGTTGGTGGTTTGAAAGGAGGGCGAGAACTGGTTTGTGGATTTAAAGGTGGGCGAGAACTGGTTGGTGGTTTGAAAGGAGGGCGAGAATTGGTTGGTGGTTTGAAGGCAGGGCGGGAAATGGTTGGAGGATTGAAAGGATGGCGAGAAATGGTTGGAGGTTTGAAAGGAGGGCGAGAACTGGTTTGGTGGGGAGAAATGTTTGAAAGGGCGAGAACTGGTTGGTGGTTTGAAGGCAGGGCGAGAAATAATTGGTGGTTTGAAAGGAGGTCGAGAACTGGTTGGTGGTTTGAAAGAAGGGCGGGAACTGGTTGTTGGTTTGAAAGGAGGTCGAGAACTGTTTGGTGGTTTGAAAGGAGGGCGAGAAATGGTTGGTGGTTTGAAAGGAGGGCGAGAAATGTTTGGAGGTTTGAAAGGAGGGCGAGATCTGGTTGGTGGTTTGAAGGCAGGGCGAAAAATGGTTGGTGGTTTGAAAGGAGGGCGACAACTGGTTGGTGGTTTGAAGCCAGGGCGAGAAATGGTTGGTGGTTTGAAAGGAGGTCGAGGACTGGTTGGTGGTTTGAAAGGAGGGCGAGAACTGGTTGGTGGTTTGAAAGAAGGGCGAGAACTGGTTGGCGGTTTGAAGGCAGGGCGAGAAATGGTTGGTGGTTTTGAAAGGAGGTGAGGGTGGTTTGAAACTGGTTGGTGGTTTGAAAGGAGGGCGAGAACTGGTTGGTGGTTTGAATGCAGGGCGAGAACTGGTTGGTGGTTTGAAAAGGAGGGCGAGAACTGGTTTGTGGTTTAAAAGGAGGGCGAGAACTGGTTGGTGGTTTGAAAAACGAAAACTGGTTGGTGGTTTGAAAAATCGAGAAATGGTTGGAGGATTGAAAGGATGGCGAGAAATGGTTGGAGGTTTGAAAGGAGGGCGAGAACTGGTCGGTGGTTTGAAGGTAGGGGAGAAATGTTTGGTTGTTTGAAAGGAGGGCGAGAACTGGTTGGTGGTTTGAAGGCAGGGCGAAAAAATGGTTGGTGGTTTGAAAGGAGGTCGAGAACTGGTTGGTGGTTTGAATGGTGGGCGGGAACTGGTTGTTGGTTTGAAAGGAGGTCGAGAACTGTTTGGTGGTTTGAAAGGCGGGCGAGAAATGGTTGGTGGTTTGAAAAGGAGGGAGATCTGGTTGGTGGTTTGGTTTGAAAAATGGTTGGTGGTTTTGAAAGGAGGGCGACAACTGGTTGGTGGTTTTCAGCCAGGGCGAAAACTGGTTGGTGGTTTGAAAGGAGGTCGAGGACTGGTTGGTGGTTTGAAAGGCGGCGAGAACTGGTTGGTGGTTTGAAAGAAGGGCGAGAACTGGTTGGCGGTTTGAAGGCAGGGCGAGAAATGGTTGGTGTTTTGAGTGGAGGGCGAGAACTGGTTGGTGGTTTAAAAGGAGTGCGAGAACTGGTTGGTGGTTTGAAGGCAGGGCGAGAAATTGTTGGTGGTTTGAAAGGAGGTCGAGAACTGGTTGGTGTTTTTTCAAAAAAACTGGTTGGTGGTTTTTCAAGGCAGGGCGAGAAATGGTTGGTGGTTTGAAGGCAGGGCGAGAAATGTTTGGTGGTTTAAAAAGATAAACTTGTTGGTGGTTTGAAGGCAGAGCGAGAACTGGTTGGTGGTTTGAAGGCAGTGCGAGAACTGGATGGTGTTTTGAAAGGAGTGGACAAGGAAAAAAAGTTAAGAATCATTGTTTTCATCCATATGTGGAGTATGAATTTTACATATTTTAACGTTAAAAAAATGAAAACGCTCCGCAAAAAGCAAAATGTGCTGTTTATGGAGATTTTGTGCCATAAATAAATGTGGTTTCAGAAAATTGAAATATTGATCTGAGCTCATTCTGACAGGTCTGTTGTGTTTTCTTTTTTTGTTTTTTATAACGCTGCTCAATAACATTCTTTTGTGATGTCAACGAACACTCGTTGTCTCTTTTTTAATGCTGGTTGTAGTAGAGATTTTGTAATCGCAAATACAGCTATAGTACGCCGTTGAACTATACTGGTGTCAGACGCCTTCGAATAGCACTCACCCTAATAGTATTTGCTCGATAATACTCGCTCGAATAGTAACCACCACATAGAGATTCAAATAGAGAAATAGTATAGTGAATAGAGTAGAGAATAGCTGTCCGTAGAGTGATAAAGTGTAGAATAGAAATTTCCATTTTTAGTCCTCAGCTACTTCCTACATATATGCGTTTCCCTTATGGTCACGTGGTCTACTTTATTCAATAATGGGGTCGCCAGGGTTTACTCACTGTCGGTCTATGTTCAAACTCAAGTGTCGACACTTTATTCCTATATAACACATTCATGATTAAATATTTCAGTTTTGTAAATCAATTTACCTGAAATATGTTTTAGCATTCCGACGTATTCTGTATTTATCATGCTACTACATTAGATATGTTTTCAATTTTTTCTTTCACTGTGAGAATTGGAATAAAATGAAACCATAATTTTTATAGGTTTTGGTATCATTAGCGGTCGCCAAAGCAGCTAATTGTCATCGGAGAGGGAATCCCTTGAAGACAAAACTCAGTTAGGGCAGAGTGTGGGGCAACTGTATTTGTTGGAAAATAAAGTAAAAATAAAACAAGAATATTCTTATCCTGCTGTTGGGTTATTAAGAATGCTGGAGACAAAGGTAAAAAATATATATTTTACCAAGATTTTCAAGAAAAGAAAAGCATTTGAAAAATAATTTCATTCATTTGTTAATAAGTCCTGAAAGTTTCATTAAAATCCGGCAATTATCTGACTTTTGCAAGAATTTCCAAATTAAATTTCCAAATCACCGCAAAAAGGCGCTTAAATTTTCCATACTAATTTATGGTCCCCGTAGACGCCAGAGAAACAAGATTTTTAACCAAAATTTCGAAAATTCTAAGAATATTCCTTTCACGTTGTTGTCTCATTAAGAATGTTAGAGAAAAAGGTAAAAAAAAAAATACATTTACCAAGATTTTCAAGAAAAGAAAAGCAATTGAAAAATAATTTCATTCATTTGTGAATAAGCCCTGAAACTTTCATAATTATTATCATTATCTGATTTTTGCAAGAATTCCCAAATCAATGTGTTTTTTATCCCAAAAAGACGCCAGATAAACAAGATTTTTAACCAAAATTTCGAAAACTCTAGAAATGATTGAAGATATAATTAAATCATAAAAAAATCCTTTGGTCTTTCTGCTTATTAATATAAATATTTTGATGATAAAACTTTGTTTTTAACAAGTTTCTTCATTTCACTCATCTTTGGAGGTATACATACATACATACATATACATATACATATTACTTATTACTCCCTATCTTCCTAGTAAATATAGTGTTAAGTCAACATTAGAAGTAATCCAAATCCTAAAAAGTGAAAAACCTGACAATGAAATTATGGCTTCACTTGATGTTGAAAACTTATTTACCAATGTCCCTGTTAGTGAAACTATTGACATAATCATAAGAAATATATACAGTAACTCATCTTTACCCCCACTAACTAAGATACGTTGATGATATTCTTATGTTAGTTAAAAATACAGATGAAATAATTCAACTTCAAAAACGGTTCCAAAATAATTCTGTCCTTAAATTCACATATGAACTCAATACTAATAATAAAATCTCCTTCCTTGACATATTGACAAACACAAATAATAACAAATTTACTATTTCGCCATACAAAAAACCTACAAGCATAAATTCATGTACACTTAACTACAAGAGCGAATGCCCATATTACTACAAAATAGCAATTATAAAGAATCTAATACATCGTGCAGAAACTAATTCATCCACAAAACAGATTTTTTACAGTGAACTAAAGAATATAAAACAGACACTTAATAATAGCTTTCCAAACTATATAGTTGATGAACAAATAAGATGCTTTCTTAGAAATCTAAATAATAAGCAAATTGTACATAATACTGCTTCTACTGATCTCAAATATATTAATCTCTATATCGTAATCAAATGCATACTAATTATAAACAAGATGAAAACATACTAAAAAATTTAGTAAATTCTAATATATCAACTACAGATCCTAGCAAAAAAATTAAATTAATCATATACTACACTAAATCTAGTATATCCAACTTAATACTTCAAATGATTCTTCTCCCCCGGTTAGCGATTTGCAAAAATAACATAGTTTATAAATTCAAGTGCCCTTTGGGAGAGTGTATCTCCAACGAATTAAATAATATTTATGTTGGTCACACCACAAACTCGCTTTCACGACGGATGACACTACATTTTAATGAAAACTCTAACATTTTTAGGCATTTAAAACAACATGCCTGCCCGCACATATAATTCCGTAAAATATATGTCGAAAACATAACTATACTTCGACATGAAAACAATAGACAAAAAAATAAAAATACTTGAAGCATTATACATCAAACAGTTTTGTAAAAATAAACCTAAACAAAAAATCACCGGCATGTCTACAAATATTCTTAAATGTCTATAATTTCTATAATTGGTAACAGAAGCCATTTTCATTATACCAACGGCTTTCCTTATTTCATTCTACAATTCATTTCGTGTAAAATTCATTCGTGACGTCATGAGATGCAGTGCGATTTTCGCTTCTAGCGTCTTATATGCGCGTGTTTATCGTTGCTTAGTGATCCACTATGTAAACAACGACAGACTATCATCACTGTCGTGTCCGTATATTGTTTAATATGTTTGTGATTTATATCTTTGATAATGGCTTAAGTAAGCCGAAAGCTTAGATTATATTAAAAATAATGGATAAATATTGTAAATTTCTTTCTTCGTTTAATGATAATGTTATCAAACTTATCAGAAGATACGAAAAAATTTTACATAAAATAAATAGACAACACTTGTATATATTATTTAATGAAACGTGTATAAATATATATATATATATATATATTACTTTAAACTTTATTTTTAGTGGATGCTTGTGTTCGAGTAGGCGCTCCGTTTATTTATTTAGTAAATAGTATATTTATTTATTTTTGTCTATAAGGCCTGAATTTTCGAGAAAAATTTGCGCCTTCTTGCAGGAATCGTATCTGCGTCCCTCAGGACAGAGGGATTTACCGTTTAGACCGCCAAGCTTTATCGATTTGGCCATGCAGAGCAGTACCGTGTATATATATATATATATATTTATTAAAGACATTTTTATGTTTAACGCTGTTATTTATAGATACAAGTATTTAAGCAAATGCTCTGTTTATGATAAACAGTATTAAATAACATTTACCGGCCTGAATGTCCGAGAAATTTTCATAGAAAATATTCGTTCTTTGACAGGATTCGAACCTGCATCCTATACGGAAACGTCATTTACGCTGACGTGCCTAACCTCTGGGCCACAAAGAACCTTTCGGTAAACAAAGTCGAATTTACTGCTTATAAACTTCAATCTTCCATGAATCTCGTACATTCATAACTGCTCTGGCGTATCAAATGTAAACAAATGACGTCATATATTAAGAAATGGACAAGGTCCGACAATTTATTTATGAAAGACATTTTTATGTTTAACGTTGTTATTTATAGATACAAGTATTTAAGCAAATGCTCTGTTCATGATAAACAGTATTAAATAACATTTACCGGCCTGAATTTATTTGCTTAAATACTTGTATCTATGTTATGAATGTAGATATTTAACGGTGCTTAAATACTTGTATCTATAAATAACAACGTTAAACATAAAATGTCTTTTTAATAAATAAATTGTCGGACCTTGTCCATTTCTTAATATATATATATATATATATATATATATATATATATATATATATATATATATATATATATATATATATATATATGAAAAACGATATAAATTGCAAGAAAAGACAAAAATCCTAGAAACAATTATTATACAATAGAAAAATATTAAATAATCTTTCATCATGGCAGACGGTGTATAACATATTTGAGATGCGTATGAAATAATATAATTACGTACAAATATTTGATATGGTTTTCCAATGCGGTTTTGCTTCGTGTAACTGCCATACGCATACACCACAATAGACTCATTTGAATGCAAGCACTCCCAAAAGAAATACTAGCGGTAGCCAAAAAACGATCTTGTCTACCACACCGAGAACACCCAGTTCTTGATAATGACTGGGACGGTCTAAAAATACTTAAAAGAAAAACAGAACGAAAACATGAACTTTGGGCAGTTTATCTACAGTTTTGAACCCGGTGTACATTTTATTAGAAGATTGGAAAATACAATAACAAATTAAAAGGACCTGTCTTGGACGCACGCGCACACGCACACACACACACGCATACACACATATTCCTTTTTTTTCATTGATCAGCCTGATGATTTGTTAGACTCAGCGATACCATGATACCGGCCTAGTTACGCCTTGTCTTTTGTTAATTGTTCTCTAAATCTGTCTACGTCACCGTTAAATATCTAAACTAGGTTTCAAAATGGGTATCGGTGGTTGACTTTGATCTACAAAACATGATCAACGAAGCGTTGAAACAATTTACAAGCGATTCTACACATTCAAATTACGGAATTCCAGCCTCGTGACGTAGTCCGGGCAGTTTTCGGGATATTAGTGATGTACTTTTTTGATAACCAAGACCAAGGAATATTTTGAGTTTTATAAATGCCTCAATTTAAAGTGAACAAGAGCCTCTTCACACATTTTGAAATTATTCTTCCTCTTCACCTGATGCGAATGTTCTTTTGCACAAAAATTAACCCTAGGAAAGATTCAGTAATCAAATTCTTTCACGAAGTAGTGTTATCCATTGAGAAGAAATGCTGTTTTTTTTTTTAGAAAAGTTTTTTTGAAGAGGCACGGTGGAGTAGTGGATAAGAGCTCGGATTGAGAAATCGGAGAGCCGAGCGCGAAATCCAGTCGAATCCATTACATTAATTTACGTCCTAATACCCTTGGAAAAGGTATGAATCCTCTTTTTCTCCCCCCGCCCTCCCTACAGCTATGGGTAAATAGCAGAACAGACCGCGTTCTATAGCCCTGGATGGCAACTGGTCTACTGCAGAAAGAAATGGCAACCTACTGCGGGAAAAAAAATATGCCTCGTCAGTCATGTGTCGAAAGATACACGATCGCCTAAGCCTGTATCACGCATGAAGTATTTTGGGGGCCGCTTCTGCAAAACCGGAACTTAGGCAATATATGTAATTTATTACGTGATCAATGACGTCAATGTGAAACATTTTTTTTAGGTAGGATGATTATTGGGACCACCATTATTATCGTCATTCTTATGACAGGGTGTGGCCGTAGAGTCGCTGCGCAGCTGAACATCTGGCTATTTCCCTACACATATCTGTGTAGCGTGTCCTGGACAAGTAAAGCACAGTCGATGTCTTCCAATTTGAAGGTTCGTCTTGGTCACGGACACGTACCGAGTGATTCCTTCGGTGGAATCTTTCTACTGAGCAATGCCTATGGGGTCCAGTCTACCCCAATTGTGCTAGATGACAGTTGAGCCTACAAGAAGTTTCATCCACCCTTTAAAATGCCTGGTTTATAATCCTGCCTGGGGTCCAGCCACCTTTCTCACCCGAAAAATATGGCAAGTAGTACTGAGTTATTTGCTACCGATAGACCTCGTAGTGTAAACTGACGAAAAACTTTCACATTATTTTGTCAATTAGTTTTCAAATACAAGTTGCCTGAAATTTTCATATTGTTGTTTCGACAAGAATTTGTTGCTTCAGTTTTTTGGTTATTTTGCATGCTGTCTTTAAAAAAATCATTTTAGGCTGATATTCACTCTGTACAAATCCTAAGAGACACTCGATATAGAGGGTTACTAAGAGGCACACTTTGTGGGAATATAAGGAGGAGATAACGGTTGACCCGATACAGGAACAGATAAAGATTATGGTAATTGGGGAAGCATCCTCTTGGGAGTTGGTTGCATGAAGTGGCGGTTCGTGAGAAGAAGCTGCTCGAATGAAAAATTATGTAATCACGAATGTGATACGAAGTTGAATGAATGTGGCTCAATAGAATGTGAGTGGTATGTCGAATCTTAAACGTGAAGGCTAAAACTGGTGGAACTAAAGAACGTAGTCCGTCTAAATATTTTCCATGGAAATAGCAATAGAAAAACGAAAGGCTTGTGGCGTTTCGTCTCTAACGTGGAAAATAATTCGTCACTCAGGACACGAAAACTGGGCTCATAGGAAAAGTTCAAAATCGCAATGCAACCAAGCGCGACTTTCAAAAGGCGTTTCTATCGTTAAAGTATAGATTTGTCTCATCTCTTATTACTTGTCCGCAAAAAGGTCTTACTATATCCTTCGATATTCTGATCTTACTTGACAGCAGTTTCATTGGATACGTGTCAGTTTTACTAGATTATTTTATCTGTTTAACTTTTTCCTTTCTCCTATTTTTTTATTTTAAAATACTAATGACATTAATACAGTGCGTATTAAATATATTTGTAAGAGTTTTAAAATTTTTAACTCACTCTGTAAAGAATATTTTATGGGGAAAGTAAAAGATGTAATTTCTTATTTCATTAAATCTATTCATTTATATGTGTCGATCATAATAAAAGGAAACATCGATCTTTATTCGTCATACCACAACGTTTCTCCAGAAATAATCAACTTGTCATCTCTCCGAGTAAAGTGCTATATATAAGTTTTTAAAACGAACACTATACTGCCAATAGAAATGGAAAAAACGTTAAAAGATTTTGGAGGTCCTTCACATTAAAATAAATTTTGTTATTACATAATCATATTTAAACTTTGGTATATTTAAGGAGAAATTCTCAATATTGGATAAAGAACATTTGTAGATATAGATTTTGTGGTTGGACGTTTGGACGTGAAATCACAATTACCATGCAGTGTTGATTCTTATGTCTACTTTATTTCCCCCAATTTTCTCTCTTTCACTTTATCTTAACAGACACACACAAACACTTGGACTGCTGTCGTTAAATAACCAGAGTCAGTCAGAATAGAGAGTGAGATATTGGGAGAGTGAGCAGAGATTGTGATTGAGTTTAAGGTAGAGTAATAGTGTGAGGTAACCGCTTGTAGAAGTCAGTTACAAACACGTAGACTTTAAGAAAGTCCAACTTCGAGGCTATATCTATATATGTATATTATTATTACGACTAACCGTGTTCCTGGATTTACTAACATTATACCCATTGTATTATTGTGTAAATACATTTAATTTCTTATCTTTAATTCTTGCGTTTGTCATTCATTGGAGACCGAATTTCATCTCGGAATCCACAACAATTTATTATATATCAATAAATGTACATATACCCACGTTAGAAATTCGACTTAAAGTTTCGTGGTTGTACAAACTCATCAGGCACGAACTATTACTAATAGTAATAGTAATTGTAATAATTTTTAATCGTTCGTGCCTGATGATTGGTAGAACAACGAAACTTGAACTTCGATCGTAGGTATATGTATATTTATTAATATATATATAAAGAAATATAGTTTTAAGGCGCGCTATATTTATGGGATAAAGTGCTCATTATCAGAGATAGAGCGTATATAAATATGAATATAAAAGTGAACATCGAAATTAACACTCAGAAGCAACAGGCTGTTTCATGTTAGGTTCAATCGTTAGGCCGATTATATATATATATATATATATATATATATATATATATATATATATATATATATATATATATATAAAGGACCAGAGCACACTAGCGCGGTGTCGAAACCGCGGTAGTGTGCTCTGGTCAGCTTTCATCCTTTTTAAATATTAAACAGCTCTACAAATCTGGTTTTCCGACTTTGTATTGAGCAATTTTAATACGTTCAGTTTTAACAAATATTTTACTATTTGTGTTACTCTGGTATATATATATATATATATATATATATATAGATAGATAGATAGATAGATAGATAGATAGATAGATAGATGTCTTTTTTGTCTCAATATATAAGAATTTCATTGAAATTTCGAAAGCTATGAAAATTAATATTTTTCTTTGAGCTCATTTAAAAATATAATAGGAAATATTTATAGGATTCACAGTAAATTTTGTATTGCTCTTATAAACAATTATTAAAATATTTTCTTGTCTGATCAGTATTAGTTCCTTATTGTCTTCTCCCAACACACTGTATATGTGCATGTATATGTATTTCAATTTTTTTTTAGTGGGGTGGGCACAACTAACCCTGTTGTTTCACTGATTTGTTGTTGATGTGTTTTACTGTTCGATATTTTTGTGTATTTTTTCTTTTTTTTCTTCCTCTTATTGTCATAAAAATAAATAAATTAGGGAGTTTGGCGGAAGAGCACCTTGTAGGTAAGTCTCTCCTCCTTCTGTTAAAATATGTATATATTTTTTAAAATCTGGTATTAAATAAAGACCTTTTATTATTATTATTATTATTATTATTAATATTATTATATACATACTTAATCATTTCACCCCACACAAGGCTACAAAGCCACTAAGACGCAGGTGTCACTGAATGTGAAAGAATAGGAACGAAAATAATAAAAGAACAGAAATTATGAAGATAACGATTGACATTGTATTTAAATTTTTGAACATCAAACTTGACTAGAAAGCAAGAAGCCGGAAGACAGTTCTTCAAGCTAGAAAAGAAACTGTTAGCATAGAACTTACGGTTACATCTAGTTATTTCAACAGTGAAATGATAAGACCTTGTCGCCAATCTAATATGTGCTTAAATACATAGTCTCGGTACCATATAAGAAAGCTTACCAGAACAATAAACATGAAAATATTTATAGAAATTCACAGAGCAGCTACATTACGGCGGTGGGAAAGTCACTGAAGCCGAGATGCCAGGTCTCCTGTGAAAACCACTTAGTTTACTATATTTTCCTATTTCCCTAGCGTAAGCAAACACAATCATTCTTTATTAGATTAATTTGAGCTATTGGTTAAAACAAAAAAACTATTTGTTTAATTGTGAATACAATGTCACCTTGACACGGCTGGGACACAGCTTACTGTCATTTCATTATATCGGGTTTATTTTTGGCAAATACCGAAATGTATACTTTCGAACACATGGTTTGAACTAACTTAAATAATCTTATCTCGACTCACGAGTTATTTTGATCCTTTTTTTTTTTTACTTGGCGATTAGAAGGAATCTAACTACTTTATAAATGTTGCTCTAAATGCTCATCTGGCTATAATTGCGTGCGCGAAATCACGACAGCAACTTCATTTTCGATCTCTCATAGTAAATACTTGATATGACCCCAATAGATTTGATTCATTGCTCTAGCGTTCACAAAATTCTTTTTTAAATATCCATGTTATTAAACTGTAATGTAATACGTCACTCAGAACGTTGAATCCTTTTTAGGAATCGTGAGAACAAAAGAAAACTGGATATACGATCTTCCGAATAACTTGTCGGGAAGCAATGAGAGCTAACAATAGAAACCAGAGTTATCTACTCTTAGTGATCGGTATTGTATTGTACGCTAAATTCTTCATCGCCGAAATGTATAAATTACTTTCTATGGTTTCGTCACATACAAAGATGAATGGGATATTTTGATGTAGTTTCTATGATTTGAAGACCTTTGCCGAATTTTCATTGACGTGTTTACACATAATGAAAGCAAAAGAGAAAGGTGGACATGATAGATAGGGAGAAAGAAATAAAAAAAGAGGAAAAAAATGAAAGAAAAAATAGAGAGAATATGCTTGGAGAGAGAGAGAGAGAGAGAGAGAGAGAAGTAATAATATAAGTGGAGAGAACCAGTGGCGTACTGGCCCACCGGGATACCGGGAAATTTCCCGGTGGACCCCAAAATAATGGTCCCCAAAATAATGATCCCCAAAAAAGTAAAAGTGATGGCCCGAAAAAGGTAAAAAAAATAAAAAATAAAAATAAAAACAAAGATAAATATATTGCGTAGATGCAGGGAAGATTTAAATAAGGCTTCTTTGGTGCTGTAATCTGTTTTGGTAGATAATAGATCCCCTCAGTTCCTTGTTTTCATGAAGCTTTATTTTTCATTTTTTAGGATACTTTTTGTTAATTTTGGGTCCTTTTGACTGGGCTCTTTTACCGGTAGAAATTTTCAATTCAGTCCCCCAATGGAACGAACACAAGGTGGTCATGTCTGAATGATTAAGTGAATGAGGAAAATTATAAAAAGAAGGAAAAAGAAAAGAAAAGAAAAGTGATTATTTACATTGTTCGGACTATTGTCCTCATCTTGTTATCATATTCAGGACGTTTCGCACGTTGTACGCTCCGGTATTCTTCAGGTGACTGAAATTTCAAACCGAACCTTTTATTCCGTTCACCAGGATAGTTTCTTCCAGTTCCTTTTCTAAATATCCCAGTTTCATTCACTTCCCTTTAGTAACACAACTCTCCAAGTCTCTGTTCACCTCTGTTGTGGTTAGGTATTGAACTCACAACTCTTTGGGTTAAGTCAACGCTTTTATCCGCTGGGTCATGTATCCTTGGGGGTATCAGTGTATGAAATGTCGTAAATATGATAAAAATGATGAAGAAAACAGTTCAAATACTGTAAATAGTGTAAATAGTCACAATACTTCATCTCAGAAATATAGACGGAAAAATTAATGTTTAGGAACACGATGAGTAAAGTGACGTTTGGGAATAGGGTAAGTTTCTTTTCTGTGTGACAGGAATAAACGTATAGACATAAAAATCAAAGAATGTAACTTAGTTTTTCCTAGTAAGGTGGCCACAAATATGGAACAAAAAACGAGGTTTCAATTCACTACAGAGTAACACTGATATGCTAAACTCACTGCTGAACTATTATTTCATGGCCATATAGTCAAAGGTATTCTCTATCTTTATCCTTGTATAACACAAGGCCAAAAGTACTAACTATGAATCTAACTCACTAGATAGTAGTAAACTTAGTCAACTAATTTAAGTATTTTAATTTAATTTAATTTACCGACATATTAACATATACTTACCTGGTAGGGTTTATCATCTCTGAGTTGCGCCTCTGTCTTCGGGCAGAATGCGACTCAGTCGTGGCTCTGTCCGCAGACGCAGCTGAGGAAAATAAATACTGTGAAGAGCCCGGTCCCAAGAAACAGCTTCCGAGGCTGCCACTATATCCATTGCACTAGAGAGGGGGATCGGTAGTCGCTAGCGAGGCCAGCGCAACCGACGGTTGTGTGGGCTGGGTAATTTTTTCCTTGGCCCGGGTGTACGCACTCGGATTCCCCACGTCAAACCAGACCTTGTGCCACATCCCGCCTCAGTAGGGAGACCAGGGTAAATAACCATATCAACTTATTTGGGGTTACTTTCCCGTGCCTAATATATCGGGGGGGGTCTTCCATTTTGTTTTTCTATATTTTTTTTTGCATGCCATTAGAATTGCAACTACGTCTCGCCGTTTTAATGTAGAACTAGATAGAAGTGACCGTAAGTTCTATTGTAATAATTTCTTTTCTCGCATTTCTCATCTGTTGAACTCACTTCTGATTACTGGCTTTCCTGATAACTACTATTCTAAACACTTTAAATGCAACATCAATCGCTATCTTTTATCTTCCTGAATCTTATTTCTTTATTGTCTTTCTCTTCACTAAAATTTTCTCATTCTCTTTCACTCCCTGTTACCTCCTGCATCCTAGTGACATTATCGCCTTGCTTGGGATGAAATGATTAAAAAAAAAAAACTATACTTACTTAATCCGATGCCAGCTACTTAAAAAAATATATATATATATTTCGTGTCACTCCATCTTGACTTTTGTGTTAAATCAGAAGGCACTGGTAATACAAAATAAACAAGAATTCGCAAGAAATTTCTAACGCTTTTAATTGTTAGATACCACCCCCGACTTATTATGCATGGGAAATTAATGCCGAATATTTATTTTAGGAAAAAAATCACAATTAATTAAAAGAAAAGTAGGCACAGGTCCAATTTAAACTAGAATTTAAAGGGTATACATAGGTCAGGTTTATACCCGGGTCTACGGGTCTACTCGGGAAATGAACCTTTTGATAGTGGATTGGTATCTTAATTTTCTGCATGTAGCGGGTATAGTCGGCTTTGATAACAGGGCAATACATAGTAGAATTTGTAAGTTAAACTAGCTCAGAGAAGGTAGCCATAAGTAATTATATAATTTATTTTCTTCTGGGACAAATTCACAGTGTAGAACACACAGTGGTAATTGATCTCACTGCAGTAACTATTATTCCAAGACAAGGATGGCTTTCTTTAAGATAGGATATCATATGTTGAGCAATCGGGAATGAGTGAAAAACCTTAGTAAAGGAAAAATAAATACTTTCAAGACGAGGTTGTTAAACATTACACTGTGGCATGGGAACTCAGACAAGAAGAGATCAATTGGAATTGGATATGTGAAAAAAGTGAAATGACAGCGACAAGGAAGACCAAATGAAATCTGAATAAAAATACTGAATAAAAAGGACAAACTATTGAAAGATGTCTTGTACTGATTTTAAAGTCTAGTCAATTCAATTTAGTTTGTCTTTTACAATTTGCCAAGAGCGGTAAAACGGTAGAATCTGGACAAAAATTTACTGCGGATGATCTAGCTATTAAAGCACTTTATATACAGTTTTGTCTTAGGAAATTGCTTACTCTCTTTATTAGAATAGCATTTTTAAAATAAAAAAAAACTCTGGCCAAACTCATTACAATGAGCAACTAATGGATTGAATGTTTTATTTTGTAAAAGATCCCTTTTGTGTTCATATAATCTTTTATTTAAATTCCTTGAGGTTTCTCCTATATATTACTTGTGGCAGTTATTTCCGAAGGATAGATAGAATAAATTCCTCCCTCAAGTTTTACCTTATTATTATTTTGATTTCTACTGTCTTTTATTATTTTAGAAGTAGTTGTAATAAGTAGTTGTAATAAACGTTATGTTAAACTTAGGTTATTTTCAATTTTAACTGTGATAGAGTTGGTAGGTACAATAATATATTTTCATTCGTTGGTTTTGTCAGAAAGATTCACTCCTCTATTTTTAAATATTTTACAAACCTTTTCTTTCGCATTGAATATGAAATAATTAGGGTATTGGCGGTATTGGAGCTTAAAGGTATATTCAATGTATTTCTCTTCTGCCTATAAATATTGAGAGCTACAAATAATCTGTTTAACAACGCCAAGGCTGGGTTCCATAGCTAAGTATGTAGCCAGTGCGATGATGACAGGCGGAGGGTTTCCTAGACTTAAATCAACAGCCAGGGCGGATTGCTTCCCCGATGGGATCAATGGCCATGTGTCCGTAGCAAAGGTGAGCCTTCAAGTTAGGGAGAATGATAGAATCCGCCAGGTTTACCAAGACAGGCATGAATGAATATTCCCCCGGCTTCCATCCCATATATGTGGAGGAAACTGGTCTGGTGCTCAGCTACGCAGCGACCCTACGACCACACCCAGTCATAGGAATGATGATGATGATGATGATGATGATGGAGAAGGTTTTAATGAACTGTTCTCGACAGAAAATACTAGAAACTATTTGCTTCCAATGAGCGAAGTTGTACCATATTGGTACTGTAGCAAAAACTGTTACTTGAATAGTAGCACCTGTCTTTTATCTTCTACCACAAAAAACTTTGACTTGTGTTTGCAAATGGACAATCGACATTACAAAGCTGTCGACCATTTATATATCTTACCCTTTAGCTGAAGAAAGTTGCATGAATTGACATCATATCAGCAGTAAGAATAATTCTAACTCAATTCAGCAGTAATATACCTATATATATATATATATATATATATATATATAGATAGATAGATATATAGATAGATATATTGATCTGTGTTTGATATATTGTTATATGCAAAAAGTAGACGTGTGTATATTAATAGCCGAACATTTACGCGTGCGTGAATTTATATAAATAAAGCGCGTGATGGTCACAGAGATTCCGTTTTTTTATCTTTATCTCAAATGTTAACACAAATAGAAAGCATTCAAATGGAAATAATCCAGACTTCAGTTATCTTTAAATAACAAGAAATAGTGACGCAAGCCACCCATAAAGAATTTGACAAAGGATCGAAAGATAATGATAATAGACACGCATGTCGTGGCTTTGAGTTTGCAAGAAAAACTTGACTTATACTGAAAATATAAGATTCAGTGAGAATTGCATTACCTAACCATACGACACCCGAATCCAGTAAGTTAACCAGTTCATGTTCAAAGTTCAATTTATTTTTGAACGGTAGATATTAATGGTTTATAGGATAGGAATCTATAATTAATAACGGATTTTTTAAAGAACCTATTATTAATGCTGGATTTTTATTTGGGATGGTGGACATTAAGAGTTTATAGGTATATAGATAAGGAATTTTCAAGAAAATTACATGCTGATAATGCTGCTTATATTAAATATCTTTTTATAAGACAGTGATATTAAAATACAGAAAAAATTCCTAATTATTCGCTTCATTATACATACATATATATATATATATATATATATATATATATATATATATATATATATATATAAACAGATAGGTAAAGAAAATTAAAAGCTTCATCAGATAATGAGATATGGAAAAATATGTCTGTATTTTTATTTTTGTGTTTTTTTTTTCTCCCCAAAATTATTTGAAAGTACCGGGTACGAGTCCCTGAGAATTGGTTCAAGGAGCATTTTGGATAATTTCCGATGTGGCCACGACGTTCGTCCAAACCAAAAGATTTATGGGACGTAGTGGTGACGCGTGTTCAGCACTTACGAATCTCAGTGAGCTGGGGACACCTATCGAGACGGCATGGCATAAAATCTCTCCAGAGGTCTTCCGACTAAGGGGTTGCAATTTTTCAGGATAAAGGGGTTCAACTCGATACCTATTTCCTATTACCTGACTTTTTGCCCATCTCTCTCTCTCTCTTTCTCTCTCTCTCTCTCTCTCTCTCTCTATATATATATATATATATATATATATATATATATATATATATATATATATATATATATATATATATATATATAGTAGAGCCAGCGTTGCCGGGGATGTAACAATAAGAGATAGATCAAGTATCGACCATCATAAAGACTGAAAAATAAAATTGACAAAGATTATTGTTTAAGGTTGACGGACACGCATGTCTTAATTAGTTTTTTTTTTGTTGTTTGTTTTTTTACGAATTGCTCAAACTCAAACAAAAACATTGTTTTCAATCGTTATGAGTCTACCGATTGAATAGAATTTTATTATAAACAATTGTCTTGTAAAAGGAATTTTTAAAGCATTCTGAATGTAAAAATAAAGCAAAAAGTGTGCAAGACAATAAGAAACACTACCTGCCGGAAAAAAAGTGAAGTTTTGTTGAAATCTGTTGAAAAATGTAGGAAATCCGATCCCATATATAAACGAACACACACACACAAACAACCTGGGTTTTATAATGAGTATAACTCGATATGAGTTGTCTCCCTTTCATTCTCGCGACAGCGATGCCTCTTAATCGTGTTTTCAAATTGATTTCGTGCAAAAACAATTGTGTTTTTCAATTTTGGGCAATGTCAGAACCACCGCATGGTAATTTTACGTAGACCTGTGAAGTTTTGCTGAAATCGGTTGAAAAATGTAGGAAATCCGATCCAATATATAAACGAACAGACACACACACACACAACCTGGGTTTTATAATAAATATGATTTGTGTATTTAGGCAGCAATCCTTCTTTCATGCACATTTCATTGAATACGACAGACAAGGTGCTTTTATGTAGTTTTTTATATAATTTCTCATGCGATCTAATATTTTTTTTTTTCTTTTCAGATGATAAATTATATAAAAACTGCCAGAATGTTCTTTTATCCAAGCGCGTTTGGCTATACATTTAACCATTTTCAAGGATTAAATATTTTAACTGTTATATAAGAAATAATTGTTGCATATATGTTTTATAAAATGTTTTCATTTTTCAAAACACGGTCAATATATTGTGTCCATGTTCATAGTTAATATTATTAAGTGTTGTTTTTTTTGTTTTTATTAATAAGACTTCCATTATTTTTAGCCTTTTTTGCATGTAGATGATACTATTATATTAATGTTGTCAACAAGTATGTTACGAATAGGGTCCATGAATATTTAAATGAGATCTAATTTATATATATATATATATATATATATATATATATATATATATATATATATATATATATTAGTGGTAAATATACACATACATATGCAAAATATATAAATATATATATACATAGGTGCATACACATGCATGTATATTTTTTAATAAAAAATTCTGAGAGGGTAGAATCCAGGTTCTTTAATGTATTAGACATCCGACAACATTCATATTTCCCCCTTCCACTCACCTCTAGTATAAAAACCCCTCTCTGTTAAGTTTTAATCTCCCACCTTCTCTCGTATGTTACCCTCACGTTGACACTAACATTCGTCCCACACACTCATACTTACACTCTCTCTAAATTCTATTTTTATTTCCGGAGTTGTTCTTTTCTGTTTTCTTTTTGAATTTGTAGGTCTGATGAATTGGATCGTATTTACGATTCCAATGGAATAAATTATGACCATGGAATGTTAATGTTTAAGCCTTTTATTATATATATATATATATATATATATATATATATATATATATATATATATATTAATTGATTTAAAATATGTTTTTTTTTACACAGTTCTAACCATGTTTCAAAAATGGAAGCTAAAAAGCCACGAATTTAATTTTGTGATTAAATTAAAGACATTAGTTCCATTTCATCCTCAAGCGAATTTTGGAGTAACTTTTTAAAATTACTGGGTTTTAAATACACAGCTAAAACAAAATTCATGTTTTCAAGGTTACAGATAAATCTATTTTTCTAGACAGGTGTGGCTGGGTTTTCAATATGTCTATAATTTAATGTATCAGTTATTGCTACGTTTGGGTCGTGGGAAAGGGATGTATTTTTCAATGAAATCTAACTTCCGTTAAAGCCTGTCGTCTAGATTTTTTTAATTATATTGTTAACGGCTAAAATTCTTACGGCATTTTTTTTTTCGTATATTTAAAATATATTACGATTTTTTTAAAATTTTATATTTAAATATTACTAAAGTAAAATTTTCATTTCTCCGATTTAGTAGACTTTATTTATTTATTTAATTACAAATTAAAAGAAGTTTAGGTTGATATTCATTTTAATTAACTACAGTTTCAATTACAACTTTAAAATATTTTCATTATTAGTTTTTATAGACTAACTATATTTCATTTAATAGAAGTAAAATGTTACTTACCGTCAGTAAAATTATTTTTCTACATCAAGTATATTTATATTACGATTTTGAAAAAAAATTTTATATTTAAATATTTTTTTAAGTAAAATTTTTTTTTTATCTTTACGGCAAAAATAGCTACTTCATTTCTCTATTTTAGTAAACTTTATTTATCTATTTAATTACAATTTAAAAGAAGTTTAGGTTAGAATTCATTTTAATTAACTACAATTTTAATTACAACTTTAAAATATTTTCATTATTAGTTTTTTTAGACTATATTTCATTTAATAGAAGTAAAATGTATCCGAGTTATTTACCGTCAGTAAAATTATTTTTCTACATCAAGTATATTTATATTACGATTTTTAAAAATTTTATAATTAAATATTTACTATTATCGTTTTATATGATCTTACGGCCATATGTTGAAACACCGGTACTCGTAAGGTCACTGATGTTAAGCAACGTTGAGCCTGATCAGTAGCGAGATGGGAACCGCTTGGGATAACCAGGTGCTGTAAGCTTGGGTGTGCGGCTTGTGTAATGGATAATGGCTTAGAATTGGAACTCGGATCTCCATGTCCCTATTCCAGCCGGGTTTGTTATATTCCCTTACGTGCAAATACCATTAAGAAATGTGGTATGAATCCACCTCTTATGCCCCCAGCTATGGATTAATTAGTAAAATCAATATTATCGCCAAAATATTCATACAATCTAAAAATATTCTTCGGCTTTAAATATCCCGCAATAGATTGATAAGTCGTAAAAAACAGATCAGTCAATTAGTCTATTTAGTTTACCATTTTAACTCTCGTGCATAGTAAACCTATGGTTATGTCTTTACCCACGTATAACTCAAACCTTTAATTTACGACATAACTCGATATTAAATAAACTGGAAAATGTTTCTATACCGCGAAAGAGAAAAAACCAAACTATACAATCCCTATGCAATGCGCCTGGGGATAGATATTAATTAAGGTCAACTTTGGTCTTAGGTGCGTGTCCCCTAGTAAGTATCGGATAGATTACAGCAGTAACGATCCTAGGGTTGAGTTGGTCACCTCTTCACAACGGCTAGACGTTCTTATTAATAAAATCTCAAATAACCTAATTCTCTAAAAGGTTTGGCGCGTCTTGATGTGTGGTAAAATGTCTATGACACAGCATATGCCCTACTATAAAACTTCTGGTGAAAGGCAAGATTGGATTCTTTTTTATCTTCCATGGGAAAAAAAAAACACGACCAGTTATAAAATCTGATTAACAAAGGGAGCGATGGATAACGAGCGAAATTATAAGGCGGATTGCTACGTCGTGATTTTGTTTGAAAGCCTTCAGTCTCGGAGGGCTGAAGAGGTCTTACTTGTGTTTTATTCTTTTGACAGTGGATGTTTTCATTACATTCCTAGAATGGCTGATGTGGGAAAAATCATAACAATGAATTTAAATACATAACCACGTTTACAGTTCAACCGAACAACGTTGATGTTCAATTATCATTAACATGTAACAGTCAGTTTGGTCCTATCTATCTATCTATCTAGCTAGCTAGCTAGCTATTTCAGTATGTTCATATCTATCTGTCTATCTATCTATCTACACACACAAATCTATCTACACACACAAAAGTGTATATATATATATATATATATATATATATATATATATATATATATATATATATATACTTCTTACTCTGTCCTGGGCATTGAGTTCTACCTGGATTGTATCCTCTTGAAAATTTTTTATATATATATGAATATGTATGTATGTATATATATATATATATATATTTATATATATATATATATATATATATATATATACAAATATATATGTATATTGACCACAAACATTATCTATCTATCTATCTATCTATCTATCTATATATATATATATATATATATATATATATATATATATATTTTGAAAGTGGCATTGAGGTCAACACAGTCCGTTTTTCAGACATGAAGATTACGTTTAAACAGAAACATGTTCTCGCCGTGTGTTGACCTCGATGTCCACTTTTTTTTACATACGTTCTATTTCTGATATTTAACTCATAAATATAGCATAGATTAAGATTATTTTACGTATATATATATATATATATATATATATATATATATATATATATATATATATGTATGTATTACTTGAAGCATTGTTATAGCGAGGACACTTTTTATTTAAAATACAAGCCTCACTTTTAGTTATTAAAATTTTTATTATTTGGACTATGTCTATTGGTGTACGCTTTCGAGAAATCCTAGTAAATAATATGTCATCTCCGAACTTACGTTCGTCCTGCTTATTAGATTTGCTTTAGCCCTCGACTTCGAAGAATGTCACAACAAGTAAGGCTCTATTTCACTTTTCTTAAAAAGTGAAATAGAGCCTTACTTTATTTAAAATACAAGCCTCACTTTTAGTTATTAAACAGTTTGGACTTGATATAAGCATATTCCCATTGATATGGACAGATTGAGATAGATAGATAGATAGATAGATAGATAGATAGATAGATAGATAGATATGAACAGACGGAGATAGCTATAAACATATTCTCATTGATATGAACAGATTAAGATAGTGTTATGGTGTTGGACCCTAGAAAGATAACACGGACTCGGATATAAGGTTAAATAGTATATTCTCGGAAAAAAAAGTAGTACAACGGTAAAAGTGGACTGGAGAGTACTTTCTCTCACTGGTGTCTTGACTCAGTCATTCACTCACTCGGTGATACACTCTTGGTGACTCATCCCACCTACGAGGAATATATGTGGCACAAGGCCGAGTTTAAAGTGGGTTTCTCCGATCCCGTAGGCTCGGTCAAAAATATACCCTTTGAACCCGTCTAGACGGGTTCAGGGCCTGTCTACCTCCCCGAACGAAACCTTGCCCTTCGGCAAAGCTTTGTCCGGGTTCCTCTCTGCCAAAGCAGAGAGTTCGACAGACGTCACCTGGAGGCTTCACACCTGGTGGCTTCTCTGTTACTCATAGTTGGTATCCCCATTATATAAATGTGGAAAAGTCCATTTGTAGGTAGGTTAGGTTCCCACAATAGATAGATAGATAGATAGATAGATAGATAGATAGATAGATAGATAGATAGATTTGTTTTTTCTAAAGAATTAGTGAAGTTATTTTTATCCCGAAATTTTATTATTACAAACGTTATTAGTGAACAAACCCGGATTTCCCGATACAGACCAGAGAAGAAAGCCTTCATTAGGATGTTTATTATCCTTGTCAATCACCCACAGCCCCGTTCTTGCTTCCCTGGCTTCTGATGCCCATAACGAATTTATATATTCCTGATGTACCCTTGTTCGTGTAAAACTCGGATCTCACTCTCTCGGTGACAGAAAGCCTCATTTTCTAACTGCAGCAATTATTCTGTGGGTAAACTGTTAAAACATGTCTGCGTCCCATTGCTGCCACAGCTACACTATCTCTTTACCTATTACGCCATATATGCTACATTGGGCAGAATACTTTTCTACAAGTGGAGGGTAGCGAAACTATCCACTATCCTTCTATCTTTAATGTTTTCGGACGTCAGTATTTTGATGCCATTTAAGAATTTTCCGCCATACTCAGTGATCGTCTCACATTTTTGACGATAACTATTAATTCTATCGAAATTCATCTGGTTATAATCACAGCTCGCTAACTGTTCGGTGACCTCTTAAAATATTTGTTAAACATTTTTATTTGCAAAGAGTAACGATATTTTCACGAACGTTTCAAATTTCAAATTGAAAATGTGCGTGTCTTTAAATGGAACAATTTTGGAGGTTTAATCAGACTTTTCACTAATTTTAAACTTAGACTAAATATGTATAAAATCTCAATCAGAAATAATTAAAAAACAAACAAACAGGAAAACATAGTGAAAAGCCTATATTTTAATTTGTCTGGGTTAACAGGATAATATTTCCAGCACGTCTTTTTGTATTCGTCTATGGCGGGGAAAACTAGTGAGAGAAAGCAAAGAAAAAAGTGTAAATATATTCGAACAGTATATATATATATATATATATATATATATATATATATGGGCGAGTAGTTAGAATGTTCGCTTTTGTGACCATGAGACCGGGGGTCGAATCTCACGGTTGATTTGTGGGGAAGTAAACTTCCTGATGGTCTGAAGGAGGACGATCCCACCGTGCGGCATCTTTGGAACGTGCCTGAAACACATAAGAGGGGTTGACCCAAGCCTAGTGAGTGAAACTGGGTAGACGGAACACTTAGGACCGTCAATAGTCACAAGTCATCGTGACCGAGGGTTTGAGTGTGCTGGTGTCGTTCAGATTGTTGATCACGCTAGATAACACGCTCTCTCCCAGAAACTGCAACTAAGGTCTGCTCAGCATAGTTGGCGTATAAACCACAGGTAGACTCTGTGAGTGAGTATTGAACAAACACAAATGTACCTGAGCGAGCGTCTGCAATAGGGATTGGCTAGATACCCTAGTAGACAAGTATCCTCGAATACGAGTGGCCAGCTATTATATATATATATATTATAAATTAATTGATTTAAAATATGTTTTTTTTTTCGCTACACAGTTCTAACCATGTTTCAAAAGTGGAAGCAAAAAGCTACGAATTTTGGAGTAACTTTTAAAATTACTGGGTTTTAAAGACACAGCTAAAATCATAATTCACGTTTCCAAGGTTACAGATAAATCCACTTCCACTAGTGACAAAAAATGTAAAAAAAAATATCTATAAGAACACCGGATTATATATCTTACTGTTCTTTCTTTTTTATTTATATATATATATATATATAAACTTTATAATATATATATATATATATATATATATATATATATATATATATATATATATATATATATATATATATATATATATATGTTTGTGTGTCTGTGTTAGGCAGGGACGGTGGAACTGAGTTCGAATTCAGTCGTGTTCGTTACATTCACTTACGTGATGGATTGCGAGATGGATTCATATTTTTCCCAAGGTATGAATCTATCTCTTCTCCCCATCATAGGTAAATAGTATAAAAGCCTGGTTTCTATAGTCATGGATAGCAACCGGTCTAGGAGACGGACAACTCTGAATTCAAAATCTGAGCAGGGTCCTTTGCGACCTAGTGGGACAATATGTAAGGCAGTTCTCTTCTCTGAATTCGGTACTTCCAAAAAGTATGACGGGTTCTGTACAAGCCTCTATAAATAGATCATATGTGCCATTAGTCTGGCTATTTGGTTCTAAGAACTCTGTTCGCTATCACGCATGAAACACTGTCGTCGCTTGGTGTTGACTTCAGAGTCCACTTTTATATTTACATACATATGCTATTTCCTTTTACCCATAAACATAGCATTCCTTAAAAACTGTATTTTATGTCATATATATATATATATATATATATATATATATATATATATATATATAGAAAGAAGAAAGAACAGTAAGATATATAATCCGGTGTTCTTATAGATATTTTTATTTTTACAAAATAGTGCTCAATGTAAATTTACAGAGCATAATATTATAAATTAATTGATTTAAAATATGTTTTATTCCGCAAACACAGTTCTAACTATGTTTCAAAAATAGAAGCTAAAGCCCTGAATTTAATTTTGCAATTAAATTAAAAGCATTAGTTCCATTTCATCCTCAAGCGAATTTTGGAGTAACTTTTAAAAATTACTGGGTTTTAAAGACACAGCTAAAATCACGTTTCCATGGTTACAGAATATTCTACTTGAATTGGAAAGGGATGTCTAGGTATTCCTTATGTCAGTATCATTGTATCAGTTATTAGCTACAATTTGGTAAGGGTATGTATTTTTCAATGAAAACTGACATCCGTTCAATGCATGTCGTCTGGATTTTTTTTTTTTAATTATTGTTAACGGTAAAAAAATTCTTACGGCATTTTTTTTTTCTATTTATAAATTTAAAGATTTTCGGGGGTGCTCAGATCATAATACTTTTTATTTAACTACGATCTGTGTCTTTATGTCCAAGAACGGCGTAATAGAAAAGAAATCGCCGCAGAAGCATGATCGAGGATGCTCTGTTCCGTCATAGAATGTGGCACCCATGTGTCGAATTTGGAAACGAACCCAAGTCTCTTTCAAATGACGAAAGATAATTGAGATATCTATTTTCAAACACTTAACAAAGTTCTTCTTTATACTCCACGACGTCGAAGGGCACCCGGGGCGTGGTTGGTCATTTAGATTAAAGTTACACCACTTTTTGACCGTGCGAACAATTGGAGTACGATCGAAATAAAACCTCTGAATGTTTTTGTCGTACTTCTGACGCTTACTCCTTTACGAAATTCATAAAGTATAATATAGCCAAATTGCAACATATAATCCTCCATCTTTAAGGCATTTATTTGCAGACAAAGCTTCACCATTCAC
Source organism: Acanthosepion pharaonis (assembly GCA_903632075.3). NCBI lineage: Eukaryota > Metazoa > Mollusca > Cephalopoda > Sepiida > Sepiidae > Acanthosepion > Acanthosepion pharaonis. The sequence continues at coordinate 987,572 of CAHIKZ030000319.1, read as the reverse complement.
CCTCGCAACTGAACGATGCAAGGTCTCTATTTGGAATAAGGGCATATATAACATTATAATTCAATGGTAGAAACGCATAGACGTCCAGTGTCCCTGTTTTAACTGATTTAAACACTGCTTATATACATTAATTCAAGAATAAAAGCAGATTCTAAAATCGGATTTTACTTTTAAAACAACCTAATACATATAATTTCAACGAAAGGGTTTCTTGGTCACACCAAGAGCTTTTTCAGCACCCACTCGTATATATATATATATATATATATATATATATATATATATATATATATATATATATAAAAACACGTTTGATTCCTACACACGCTCAAATACATACGCTCACACACACACACACACACACACACACTCTCTCTCTCTCTTCCTGTTTGCCCCCCCTCGCTTTCTGTATATAAATACATGTGTGCATGTGTGTCTGTGTGTCGCATCTACAAACGTATATCTGTGCACACCCGTATGCATGTACAAATATAATAGTTAATAGGTAATTTCTCCAAAATATGAACGACTTTAGATCAAGGAAATCATAGGCATTGATCAGTGGTACGCTAAAAATCTTAAACTCGGTTCAATCAAACGTTGGCAGCTGGAATTATTGTAAAGAAAATGCCGCTTTAAAAAAAAATGACCGGAAGAAATGAGAAGAAAGATAACCAAGTAAAAAGACAAAAATAATTAAGAAAACTCCAAGAATGATAGAAGTGAAAAGAGAAAAGTGTCTTTTATATTCCGTTCGATTTTGTTAAACCTTTCCGCCATTTGACAGACTTTTATGTTAACCTTGTGATGTTGAATCACTTAAGCGTCAACTCGTCGCCATAATTATCTCAGCATGTTTGTAGCTTTGTTTGTGTCATGGCGTTATTCGCATTAATTCTATTCTTTATTGAGCTTCTTTTTTTTTTTTTTTTTTACTATTTTATTCTTTAACTGAGGCTATTTTATTTCCACTCTGGTTGTTCCACATGGCGGACAAGAAGGCTGCCTGGCGACAGCTGATAAGACAAAGCTTCTAAAAAGTCAAGAATATTCGCCTGCGTCACAAGTTTCGTTTTGAAAATATCGGAAGCCAGGCGGGTTTGGTGTTGCGTTTATTCTTTGCCTTTTTTTCTTTCTTTCTTTCTTTCTTTCTTTATTCTTTCTTTTTTATGTTTGGCTCAACGGATGGACATGATGAAAGTGGCACTTGAGGATACTTTTGCAAATCACTAAGTGGAGATAGTTCAGACATTTACGTTTGGCATGGCCGTGTTAAATGAATAACATTTGGGAGTGTAGAAAAATGAACAACTTTCCTTGAATCAAGACAACGTCTCGAGAAACACACTTTGCTTTAACTTTATTATTATTATTAAAACTAAATTCGCTTGAGAGGATTGAAGCTGGAAAGACCAAAAAAGTATGTTACCATATTACTTACGAGCGACCCGAATTTATGTCATTACAGTTCTGTGGTACGGTTCAACTGCAGAGTATAGAAATTCTCTTTTATAGAATATTAAATTTTGATTGTTATCTTCCGACCTTAATTTCCTTGAATAAATGTAGATATCAGTATATCTGAAGAAAATGATTTTTTATGCGAATAATTTTTGTTTGATTTTGTATAGGGGCATATCAACCTCTATAGGTTATTTAATACCGAACTCTAAATGTTTTTGAACACAATTTTTATGCCTTCTGGTCATTTTACTATAAATATGTATTGTTGGTCCTTTTTAATGTAAAAATGTATTGCTTGTATTTTTACTATAAATATGTATCTTTATACTATCATAGTGTTTTTGTTTTGGTGGTCACTATTTGCCCATAGCTGGGTGCTACCATCAAGGGTCATAATGGACCTTGGCACAACAACAATTAAAAGATCTATGCACTTCAAAACCTCAAATCTCCCGATCAGAGGCATTGCTGCCGGATGTAATTTATCATTCATGAGAATGAATTCGAACGTCTAATTATTAATCAAGGAATTAGATACATTGCAAATGAAATGGAGGATAATTATGGCGCAGAGAATTCCGCTGGAATGCCTAACACAGAATTCAATTTAGTAACTATGCTGTTATGATCCCAAAACCTCGCCACGCGCACGCGCGAAATGTGTCAAAACAGCATCCAGCTATTTAATATTAACAAAAGATACATAGTATATCCTTTCAAAATATCCCCCTTGATACAGGCTTCAACCTTTGAAAAATCTTCTTTCGGGATCATCATTAGCTACCTCGTCACATTCTTCGACCACGATCTGAAATTTCCCTCTCAACAGCGATGTTTTTCCTTGGACAAAACCAGAAGTCACTAGCTGTTGAAATCGTTAACATAGTGATATAATCATGGTACCTATTTTTACGCTCAAATGGAGGAAAAGTTTAACTATAACAGACGGGACGCAGAATATAAGAGACACCTTGAACGCTAAAATATGGAAATTAATCTACCAAGAAAATTATGGAAACTAATCCAGCAAGAATTGTGAATGGTCAGTATGTTTGTCAAATTCCGGTATTTTGGTTTGGATCTATTATTGATTATAGGCTTATAAAAATCCGGTACCAGTAAAAGGTTTATAAAAATCAGGTCTTAATTACGTGTTTATAAAAATCAACTATTGATTATAGGTTTCTCCCTATAATCCATTTATTGCCTGTCGTCAAAATTATTAATTACTAGAAATACTCGTGAAATACCGATTTTCCTATTTGAATTTTCTGGTGAATCTTAATTCTTAAGGTAATGATTTAATAATTCCGTGTCGATTTCTACGGCAATTAAATATCCGTAGAAATTCCCCTATCGCATCGTTAAATATTTGAGCTTAACAACTTTAATAAAATATTACAATAACAATCATACATATGAATGCTTGACGTTATTTTAAGAAGTGGGTAGAAATGATGAGATTTGAAATTGACAACATTTTCTCATTTCACTGAAACAGATGTTAAACATTTATCTTCCCTTCTTTCTTTCTTTTTCTTACTAAAACAATATAGCGTTTCTGATATGTCTTTTCCGTCTTTCCACACTATCAAAACGAAATAATCCATTACTTATGAGATATTGATCTCTATCTTGCAATCCTGTTTGTTGGAAATCCTCTTCTGCTGTTCCAGTCTTTAAGAACTCAATTGAACCGTCCAACTCTTCTAATTATCGACCTATTAGACATCTACATTTCTTTGTCAAACTACTAGAGGCCCTAATCAAATCTGATTTGATTAAACATATCACATCGCAGGACCTTCTTTCAGACAAGCAATATGGCTTTCACTTCTCTAGGTGAACTGCTGATCTATTAATGATTATTACCGAAAGTGTCTATTAAGCTTTAGATAAGAATTGCGAAGCTCGGACTTTTGTTTTGGATATCTCACAAGCGTTCGACTGGATTTGGTATACAGGTTTTCTTCACAAGTTGAAAGGTTATGGTATTTCCGGACAAATTATTGAACTGATTCAGTATGACCTTATGAAATGAATCATGTCTTGAATGGCCAATCTTCTAGATCTTTTTGTACTAATACAGGTGTTCCTTAGGGCTCTATTCTTGGACCTATTTTCTTCCTAATTTTCATCAGTGACCTTCTTGGTTGCATCATTTCTCAACTTATTTATGCTGATATCACAGACATTTACTCCTTACTATCGAAAGTCTGATCAGTTCGACAAGTTCCAGTTGGCAGCTGATCATAAAAATGACCTGCGGTCTGTTGTTAACTGGGGCAAGGAATGGCTTGTTAATTTTAACGCCTCCAAGACGAAACCTCCCTCTATTAATTATCTGAGAGACGCCTTTCTTCCTCCCATCAGCACGGCTCATGCTGACATCCAGTAGAGTGACTCATTGAGCTTTCTCTGGATAATATTCTCGGCTAACATGAAGTGGAATGAATATTGAATTTATTCCTAGGTTTGCTTCTAAGAAATTTGGTTTACTGTGTTATGATAGACAATTTTCTTTCTGTCCAGAATCTATTTTGGATATCATTAAGTGTACCATTCGACCATGCTTTGAATATTGCTGTTACATATGGTCCGGTGATCTAACTATATATCTAGAGATTCTTGATAAAATCAAAAGAAGAATAAGCAATATTACAAGTCCTGATCTGACATCTCGGCTTCAGTCACTTTCCTACCGCCGTAATATAGCTTCCATGTGCCTTTTCTAGAAATACTTTTATGGAAATTGTTCGAATGAATTCTTCCTTATGGTACCTAGGCTTTATGAATTTAAGCTTAGTATTTGATAGGCAGTTAGGTCTCATCATTTTTACACTTGAAATGACTAGATGTAACCGTAAGTTTTACACTGAAATTTTCTTTTCTCACACTTCTCGTTTATGAAACTCTCTTCCAGCTCCATGTTTCCCAGCCAAGAATTTAAATTCAATGTTAATCTTTATCTACTGTTTTCCTGATTACTCTTCTATTGTTCTCGCACCTTAATTATGTTTCTTTGTTTACTTTTTTTTCTTTTTCACACTCAGTAACCCCTTGTGTCTTAATGGCTTTACTGCATTGAGTGAAATACTTAACAGAAGTATTTGTTTTATGCTGCTTAATTCTCTACAAAATAATGTGTTCGAAGAAGAAATCATTATCGCATGGTTAATCATGTTTTTATAATACCTATTTTATTTTTTATTATCGCTTTTATAATTAAGAAGACACAAATTTTTACATTGTTTTTTTTTTATATCGTGAAGTGGTAAAATCATCATTATTAGCATTTGCTAGAAAGTCATTTTTAATGGTGAGTTCATAAGTTACTCTTAAACGTTTCTAAAGGTTTTTTTTTTAATTCATTTCTGTTTCCTGTTTCCAATATGTCAGGCATATATTGAGAGTTTAGTGAAATGATTGAAGACATCGTTTTCTACATAGGTCAATATAGAAATTAGATAGTTGGGCCCAGTGGTGACTCCATAGCCAAGCCAACAGCCTGTGTGTAATGATTATAAAATAGTACTTGTGTCGTGCAAGATAGAAGTTTACATAAAATAGTTGATCTAATATGAGATGGTAGAGTAGGAGGATTATATAAGTTCTTTATTACTATTTCTATGGTTTCTTTGACAGGGGAATTAGTAAATAGACGTTCATCATCTAAGGCTGTTTGGATGCCATTATTAGGTTTATTAGAATTTTAATATGTACAAGTATTCGTTGATGGAACCAACGCTATATTTATTTGATAAGTAACTTTGGATCGGTTTGCTTAGAGTTTTAGATAAGTCATAGGCTGTAGCAGGAATTTCATAAATTATATGACGTAGCAAGGAATTTGGCTTATAGATTTTAACATTTCCGTATAAATGGCTGGGATGATACCCTGTCATAATTTTGTTAAGTTTTATGGATCCGATTACTGCTTTATTATAACTGTCATTAGTCTTTTTGTGTCTTAAGAAGGCTGGTCGTATTTTCATTTAATTTCCTAAATTTGGCTGTATTACTGGGGATATAATTGTTATAATCAGTTCTATTTAAAAATAACAACAATATTAAATTTGCTACTCGTTTTAATCCTGATTTACTAAAAGTTTACAGCATAACGATCCTAAGAGAACTAGAAGACCTACCCGGGTTTATTATCAGCAGACATATAACAATTAACAGCAGTCATTTAATTATTTATAACCTTATACATTATATTCTGCGAACATCGTTAGACTAATATGTCAAACAAGATTGTTTAGTTATTCGTTTAGTAAAGGTGAAAAATGAAATATAAAAGAAGAGTAAAACAAAGATGCATTTTCTCAATAGACTTATTCAAACTATACAGTGAGGCGATCCTGAGAGAATTAGAAGTCCCACGAGGATTTATTCTTGGTGGACAAATCATAACAATAGAAGATATGTGGATGACACAATTTCGATGGCAGACACGGAATGAAAACTACACGGTCACCTATAAAAGAAAAGGTAACAAAGTAAAACGGAAAGAAAAGATTAGACATAAATTGTGATAAAACAGAATGTATGGTTGTCACCAAGAGAAACGGTGTAGGATGCCAGATACGAACTGAAGATTCTTGATAAAATCCAAAGAAGAATCAGCAATATTATTCGTCCTGACCTGGCGTCACTTTCCCACCACCGTCAAGTTGCTTCCCTATACCTTTTCTAAAAATAGTTTTATCGCAATTGTTCGGATGAACCCTCCGCTATGGTACCTAGAATTTAAGCGCAATACTAGATTAGCAAACAAGTTCTCATCAATTTACAGTCGAATTGGTTAGATGTAACCTATGTTCTATGCTAACAGTTTCTTTGTCTCGTCGTTCTCACTTGTGGAAGACTCGTCTGGCTCCATATTTTCCCGCCAATTTTGATGTCAATCGTTACCTACTGTTTTCTTGATTACTCTTTTTTTTGTTCTCGCTCCTTAATAATATTTGTCTTTTTTTCTCATTCTTTTACACTCAGTAGCTCCTTGTATCATAGTAGTTTTACTGCCTAGTTTGGGGTGAACTCGACTAAAAAAAACAAAACAAAAAAAACAAATCTAGGAATTGTTTTTAACAGAGGAAGGAAAAATTAACCTCGGAATCCGAAAGCGTGTTGAAATGGCGAAAGTCAAGAACAGGAACATTTCATTAGAAATAAAGAAAAAGTGTTCGACTGTTGTGTAATATCAGTCCTACTAGAGTGAATGCTGGACAATTTCTTCGCAGTTGATTACTTTTGGCAAGAGAGATGTAGTTCTACTGAAGGAAGCCGAGAATACCATGGAGGGAGCATGTGAGTAACGAGGCCGTCTTAAAGAAAATGGAAACAAAAAGGATACTTATACTTAAAATCAGAAAGAGACACTAGCGCACATATCGAGGAAAGTAGGCTTAGATAATTTGACACTCACATGATATGAGGAACAGTAAGAAATAACGAATGACCTATGTAAGAAGCTTGTGTAAATGGATGGCAGATCAGGGATGGAAATGGGTAGTAAAATAAAGGAAAACACTGCCAAGAACTACAAATAATAGGAAGTTTTGGAGAGCCGTGATCGCCCACAACTTGAAGGGACGTGGCACGTAGAAGAAGCATAAGTCTTACCTAATTGGGTTAAATATTAAACCCTTATGACTTCTTAAAAAATTCACTCACTAATTAACATTTATACGTTAAAAAGAAAATACCAAATTCGGATCAACTCATCGAGTCCATCAAAAATCGATTACTTATTTTAGAAAAGAAAAACATTGATAAATCGGTCAAATAGCAGACAATGTTCTCAAATAAATAAAGAAATAAGTATTATTCAAATTGCTGCTGTCTCCAACGATCAGGAGCCAAGAAACCAGGCGCTCAAACGCCATTTTGAAGCATTGTAGATGACGTTCTCACCGGAAGTAGTCCGTTTAACCCCGCGGCAAAAACATGAAGCTATTTACTGCGGAATATTCATCAAGGGAATTTTGCTATATTTTCGGCCATTGATCAGTAAATTAGCGGGAAATTGTTTTCCTGTATTCATCGGATTTCGTTCATTTTTTTTTCCTTTTTTATTTATTTATTGTTGTTTATAATCCTTTTTATTCTTTCTTTTTTTCTATTTGTTTATTTTCTTTTCATTTTCTCTTTCACGTTATGTATCTATGTATCTATCTTGCGTGATTACGTTGTTTTCTTTCTTTCTTTTTTTTGCTTTTAAGCTATCCATTCTTTATTCCAGTCTTTTTTTTTTCTTTAAATTTTCTTTCTTTATTTCTTTCTATTCCTTTTTTAATTTTTTCTTTTCCCTCTAATTCTTTTATTTTTCCTTTTTGAAAGTGGTTCTTTTTTCGACGAGATTCCATTCACAATATAGCTTTTATTTTGTCCTGCGTGTCTACATTGCTAATTTATGCGTTTATGCGTACGCATATGAATGTGTATGAATATATATATATATATGTGTGTGTGTGTGTGTGTGTGTGTGTGTGTGTGTGTGTGTGTGAGTGTGTGAAAATATATAGAAAATAGGAAAGAACTCGTTAGGTAAATAATCCAAAGTTCTTTAGTATTTTTGTTATTATTTTTTAAAAAACAGTGCTCGATACAAATGTAGAGCCTAAATATAATTAAATAATATATATATATATATATATATATATATATATATATATATATATATATGTATGTATGTATGGGTGAGTGGGGGGTCAATAAATTGCATAACCACTTACTAGTTGATTATGATCAGAAATTTTCACTGTATAATGAACAATTTATGAGATTAAAATTCAGCGTTTAAGTGCATTGACAAGGAAGGAGATTATGTTGAAAAAATAAATATTTCGTAAAACAATTGTATTTTTAACGCTTTCCCGGCCGCTACAATCTTACCCTGTTGAAATCTTGGGTTGGTAGCTATTTCTTCTACTCTTATCACTCACGCAACAAACTTCTTCGATAATCCTCTACCCCGAGTGGCTCTTGGGTCTTGTATTGGGTGGACATTAGTAGAAGAAAAAAAGAATTATTAGGTTACGGAATTCTTGATGTACCTATGTATATAAGAATGTATATCTGTGAACGCTTGCGAATATATGTATGTGTATATGCGTACGTGTGATTTAGCTCATGTGTGCGTGAGCTTGCGTGTGTGCTGGCAATCTGAAGCGGCTTAAGACGAAATGGAATTATGGCTTTAAAAATCATTGCTACAATGCTGCACGTCGGCCGAATTTGTTCGCCTTAAAGGTGCGCTTATTTAGGGCAGGTGAACATGGCGGAAGGATATCGAGTAGTGACTTCACCTCTGTTTACATTTCTTTCAGTGTGTAGGCGGATGGGTGCGCGTGGGGGGAGGGGGCAAGCCAGGCAGGGGTGAAATGAAGGACAAAGAAGTTAATTTATAAGGTGAAAAGAAGGTGAAGACGGAAGTGCGAAGGAAAAGGCTAGTAAATGAGAAAATGAAAGAGAATCGTGGTGTTATTGTGACAGAAATATGATTGATCTATCGGAAGAGAAACGAAAAGAAAGAAAGAAACGTAGATACGAGAGTGGGAAAACTTCTTCTTCTTCTATGTACCGTGTCCTTTCAGGACGTTGGCAATTATGGCTCTTCACAACTTCCTGTCCTTTGTAGCTCTTAATAAATTTTAATGGGCAGAATATGAAAGCGTGTGTGAATGAAATTCAGGAAAAAAGCGAAAATAAAGAAAGCAATAAAATAGTCCCATAGAGAGAAAGCTTTGAATAAGAGAATGAAGTAAGGTGACAAAATTAAAGAAAGTGCGTAGGAATAAGTGAAAACAAAAAGAAGATATCCAAAATCCAGTACTGAAGTAAAAAATAAAAAAAATATTGATAATTTTTAGCAGAAACGATAGAAAATATAAGAAACATATTTTCAAGAAACAACACTAAAGAAAATTAATTCAAGTATCGTTTTCTCTCCTCAACCAATTTTAAAATCATCCCATAATGATAGCCTGCCTATCTGTCGGTGGAGTAATGGATAGCGGCTCGGATTCCAGTCGAATCCATTACATTCACTTGCACTTGGGAAAGGTATGAATCCTCATCTTCTCCCCTCACCCAGCTATGCCTAAATAGCAGGACAGACCGGGTTCTATAACCATGGATGGCAACTGGTCTACCGCAGAAAGAAATGGCAACCTACTGCAAGAATAAAATCTGCCTCGTCAGTCATGTATCGAAAGATACATACGTCGACTCAGCTTTAAATTGATGTGGCCTCGTCGACAGTCTAGAAATTAATCTAGTCTTAAAATTCATAAAGTCTAGGTGCTATAGCGAAGAGTGATATTTATTTTGTAATAAAATACAAAAATGTGGCACAAGGCTAAAATAGGAGATGGGGAAATGCTAATCTTATAATTAAACTTAGTTAACCACAATCACTAACCCCCAAATACCATAATATTCCTTCCACCAAAACAACACCTTCTTACTTATCATTTTTACTACATCCACCATAATTCCTTAGAATCTCCATGAAGTCCTAACTAGTCCCCACATGTTCAATTCTTGTCTGTGTGTGTGCTGGGGATAAAGCAGCAATTTCAAAATATAAATCTTAATCTGTTTTTATAATATGAGATAAGCTATTTACCATTTATTTGTAAATATTTACAAAATGTGGCACAAAGCCAAAATGGGCAATGGGGAAAAGGACGGTCTTGTTCTGTCTTAACTTTAAACTTAGCTAACCACAAACACTGACCCTAACATGCCACAATATTCCTAACAGCAAAACAACATTCTTACTTACCTTTCTTACTACATTCACCATAATACCATATTGTCTCTATGAAAAGCATAACTTGTCCCCATATGTACAATTCATTGTCTGTGGGGGAAGGGGAATAAAACAGCAATTTAAAAAATTAGCTCATCCAAACAATTACCATCAAAGTATTTATAGAAAAGTCACGATCAACTTTACGGCGGTGGGAAAGTGACTTAAGTCGAGACGCCAAATCAGGACCAATAATATGGCTGATTCTTCTTTGGATCAGATTTTCTCAGCATGTGCCAGAATACCTTTAATAAGGTCAACATCAAAATTTTCATAACTGTTCTAGTACATCCGGGTCTCCAGTGTCAGGGCATCTTGTTAATAATCGGTTTGCGTGCTGGCCCACCACGAAAGTATGTATTGTGTATTAAGTCGTTCGTATAGAGACTTTTATTACATCTATGCAACCTTCTTTGTGCAAACAAAAATAAATTTTGTTGTATCTCAATGTGACCAGCGGATAATATAGATATGTTGGGCTATTATCATTATATGTGTATTTCTTATACACACTGTGGAAATTTGTTTCTTTCATTTTTTTATGCGTGGTGCACAGGTATGTTTTTAAACAACCCTTGGAGAAAGGTGGACGAAAGGTGGACAGTTTTTTTATTATATTTTTGTCCCATTTTTATTGATATATTTTTTCTTCCCTTTTTTTTTCAAATTGCATTTATGGAGATTGTATTTTTCTCCTTATCTATTTTGCTCCCAATTTAATAAATATCTGTTTTTATAGTATTAAGTTAAAAAATATTCTGATTAATCTGATCAGATACTCTCTCATTGGGTCACTCGGTCGGTATAAATAGAATAAAGTGAAATTGTTTATTCTAAGGCCATCATATTCACAGGGAACATTCATGAAGTATTGTTTGAATCTTGGACATTCGCCCGCTGAAAATATTCGAATAATTTTGAGTATGAAAAGCAAATAATATTTGATGCTGTCGCTTAAGATGCTGGCGACCGGGAATCCGTTGAAATCAATCCATGTTCTAGCAGGCCTTCCTTCAACAAACATGACACGTGAAAATGTTGAACGCATGCGGACGGCAGCCAAAAGAAGGCGACGATTGACAGAGGGAAAATTAAAAGCAGATCGGAAGATTCCATAAGCTGTCTGGAAAGTATCCGGCCATTTTGAATATTTTGATTTTGTTCTTTTTTTTTTTTTTTTTTTTTAACTGAGGCCTCTGTATTTCCCAAAGACAAATTCGTTGCTGAAATGGGGAACAAAAATTCAGACCATAGATGAAATGACGGAGAACCCGGCGAATCTATAAAGAGGAAATGTAGGCTGTTTTGAATACAGGAAGAGTTATTGCGATAAATATGTAAGGTTCCATGAGGAGTAATTTGAGATGGACTAATTCGTCATTTTCTCAGGATACCTACTTTTTTGGTAATAGTAACTGGACCATTTTAGAATGGGCTTTACATATATATATATAAATATATATACACACGCACACATATATATGTGTGTGTATGTATGTGTGTGTGTGTGTGTGTTTCTGTGTGTATACATGTGTGAACGTGTGTATGGATATGTGTGAGAGAAGTCGACAGAAAAGAAAGGGATCGAACAAAGGCATGGGAAAGTAAGAAGTGAAACAAGAAAAATAGTTCAATAGTGAAAATAATAATAAAAAACAAATTCTTTTTTTTGTCTGCTTTCTCTTCTTTCTTTCTGTTCATACACACACACACACACACATATATATATATATATATATATATATATATATATATATATATATATATATATATATATATATGCTACGTTACGGATTCCACCAAAAATGCGTCAAGCTCACGTACAACTATAAGCGCACTTTATTAAAAACCTCAACGATAACCTGCATTTAATTGTAATTACATTTTAATTTATTAATTAAACGTTTATACATACATACATACATACACACACACACACACACACACACACACACACATATATATATATATATATATATATATATATATATAACACTATATATATATATATAACACTCCTCCTTGAATCGCATCGATCATTCATTATAGAGTGAAAATGTCATATTTAAATTAAGTTTCATATGTAAAAAGAAAACGTCAGCTAGAGAGAGAGAGAAACAGAGGTGGGGTTACGAAAAATTATTTACACTCCTAAAAGAAAAATATCTCTTTATGCGATGAGAATACGTTTGAGCTCATTTCCGATCAGGGTGCTAAAAAGTTTCTTGACTCAACCAAAAAAGAAGAACAAAAAAAAAAAATCATTGTAATTATATTTTTCAAGGAAAGTTTCAAGGGAAAATTTCATTATATAATTTTCGTTCTCTGTCATTAAATGAGAAAGCGCAAGAAAGAAGATTTTGTTGAAAAATGAATATTTGTCGGCAATATTCTTTTGTCTATCTGCATGCACACGCGCTCGCAAGTACATAAAGAGGAAGGATATATATATATATATATATATATATATATATATATATATATATATATATATATATATATATATATGCACGAACTCAGAGAATAGGAACAGCGCACTCTAACCAAATGTAGTACAGATTAATTTCCGCAACCTTTTGTAAGTCAGTAGGCAAGCAGTCAGCAAGGTATGACTGGAGAGGAAACACATGAAAACTTGGGCTTAGGATATTGGTTTTAATGGCTCAGTTTTTCGGAAATCTGGGTAGTAAATATACACTGTGTTTCAAATTATTAACAGGTGACACTTTTACATCCTATCCACAAACTACTAGTTGGAATTTAACGAAATTATCGGAGGATGGTGCAAACATGCAGATACACCTACTCTGTAAAAACTGTAAGCTTCTAGAAAAAGTAACAGAAATTACGGTCATTTACTTAATTTACTTAAATTATTAGTTTGTCAAATTATTAGCGAGGTGTAATAAAAACCCCAGTAAAAAAAGAAAATAACACTTTAATTGCTTCATTTACAGATTTTTATGGATACATACAGTATCTAAGATGAAATTAAATCGAAATAAAAAAGTAGACATAGTTAAAAAAGGATTTGGTTAATATGAGATATGTGATCCCTTTTTTAATGACTTGGAAAGGCATTGATCCATCGAACACGTCAATTTCTGGATCTCCTCTAATGTAATTTCACATGGTACGTTAAGTATTTCCTGCCATAAGTTCTAATACTTTTTTCACCCATTAAAATGGATAAATGGGATTTATTTCTATTAAATACTTTTTTCTGTTTTCTATGCATATTTAGTTATTATGCATCTGTGTACAGTTAATTATATGAAAAGTATGTTTATTCATTAGTTGGAAAATACAATAAATTAAAAATTTATATGTGTACAGTATTTGTTTCCTCCACTCTCTCTCTCTCTATATATATATATATATATATATATATATATATATATATATATATATATATATATATATATATATATATATATATATATCTTGAGTGATGCATGTTGGTGCGTTGTGTCTGTATATGTGGAGTGAGGAGGTGAGTGAGTGAGTGAGAGAGATGGAAAAGAAGAGAGAAAGAGAGAAAACCAAAAAGTAAAAGAGTGTTGGACGAGCAAAAAATAATAAGAACAGGAAGGAAACTGAAGATGCCAATCAAAGAAAAACAGAGGGAAAAGAAAGAAAACTTAAAAAGAAGAGGAATTATTAGTTGAAAAGAAAGACTAATACAATTGAAAACTAAAAAGAAAATAGGTGAAAAGAATGAAAGAAAGAGGGGACACACGATGAACGAAGCTCGTGGGAAAAAGAACGAACATAGAAGTAATATGGCGAGAGAAAGAGACAAAACAGGAAAAAGAAAGAGAATGTTTAAAATTATATAAAAAATGGAAGAGATAACTAAAGATAGAAAAAGAATTTCGTTTAAAAAGCAGAAGAAAAGAAAAGTAAGAAGGAAGAAAGATAAAGCCCAGAAGAAGGAAAAATCAGAGAAAAACAAAAAAAAAAGAATAACGAAAGAACTTGAAAAAAAAACGAGAAAAAAATGGAAGAAAGAACCAACAAAAAATAGCGAGAAGAAAGGAAAAAAAACAAAAAGAAAAGAAAATACAAACAAGAAACGAAAAACAAACAAGAAGAAAAATCAAACAAGATATGAAAAACAAACGAGACACAATAAAACAAGCAAGAGAAAAGAAAAAAGAAACAAGAAGAAAAAAACAAAAAAGATACAAAAAACAAACGAGACACAAAAAAACAAGCAAGAAGAAAAGAAAAAACAAATAAGAAGAAAAAAACAAACAAGATACGAAAAACAAACGAGACGAAAAAAAAAACAAGCAAAAAGAAAAGAAAAAAGAAGAAAAAAACAAACAAGATACGAAAAACAAACGAGACACAAAAAACAAACAAGAAGAAAAGAAAAAACAAACAAGAAGAAAAAAACAAACAAGATACAAAAAACAAACGAGACACAAAAAACAAACGAGACACAAAAAAACAAGCAAGAAGAAAAGAAAAAACAAATAAGAAGAAAAAAACAAACAAGATACGAAAAACAAACGAGACACAAAAAACAAGCAAGAGGAAAAGAAAAAAGAAACAAGAAGAAAAGAAAAAACAAATAAGAAGAAAATAAAAAAACAAACAAAAAGAAAAGACACACATGAAAAAAAAATACAAACGGAACATAGAGGAAGGTAAGGACAAAGGAAAGAAGCAGAGAAGGAAAAAGGAATTCATGGAAAAAGAAGAAAACAAAGACAAATAAGGAAAACAAAGGCAAATAAGGAAAACAAAGGCAACAGAAAGCGTCAGAAGGAGAAAACAAAGAAAAACACAAAGAAGCAAAGAATCGGCTTGGAAAAAAAAAAGTAGACAAAGGAGGAAAAAAACGAAAATACATAAATAATTAACTGAAAATAAAAACATAAAATAGAAGAAGAAAGGAGGTTAATAAAATGTCAAAAATAAAGAAGTAATCTTAAAGGGAGAATAAAAAGAGAGATAGCGAGAGAGGGATTGGGACAGGGAGAATATGATTCTTCGTGGATATGTTGAGGTCATACAAGTACCTTTGTGTTGTTGAGTGTATTACACACTTTTAAATTGCAGCACTGATGCACCGGCGGTGCACACAGTGCAGAAGGTGGCGAAGGTAGAGAGTAGCCATGGAAAACACAGTAAGGGAGAGTAGTGCTTTTGGTCATAATTGGGTTATTTTCTTAATCGATATAACTCATTAAAATTGTGACCCTTGGGTAAAAAAAAAAATGGTTACTATTTGCTAAATTTAGTTTGTTGGCTAAAGAGTGTTTTTGGTTGAGATATTCAATTCAATATAAACGAACCTTTTTCTTTCTCTGAAAGATTTTGGGATAATCAACGACTCTCACGTATGTCTCAAGTTTGCTCAGGTTGCAAATATCTAAATGATTTGAAACTTCAGGTTAATCATTTTTAATAACATCAATGCAAAAAAGAAAATGAGAAAGCATACGTATTTATTAAAAGGAGAGGAAATTGAACGGGATATTTTTTCAATCACCATAAATAACAATTCGAAAAAGAAAATATATTAATAAACATAAAATGGAGAGAAAAATATTTTAAAAATTCTGAACAGACCTCGTTCTTCTTTCATAAAGTCACAATCGAGGAAATAAAATACGTGCCCCACAAATTAAAAAAAAAACGTAAATTGATAAGAAATACACATATATTAATAACTATACCAACATATGTATATTTACATTTCAAACTGAGCACATTGGGACTCTACAACTATTCTTTTTGTTTACACAAATATTATTTACACTATTTTATTTGTCATCATCTTTATTGCCATATTCACGACGTTTTGACCGTTGTACTCTCTGGCCTTCTTCAGGTGATATTTGTTGGAATTTCGAATTTTATTTAGACCGCGGGAGACAGATTGTTCCATTTCCACATGCGCATATTCTTTCTGTACATCTCAGTAATTTAGTTAATTTCCTTTGGTACCGCAACTTTTCAAGTTTTTGTTCGTTCTGCTGTGGCCAGATGTTGAACTCACAACTCTTGTTGTGATAAAGATGAGGACAACAGTCCGGACAATATAAATTGTTCGGACTGTTGCCCCTATCTTTATGTTGTGATTTCAGATAGTTACAATACCTCCTCTCAAAAATATAAACAGATCCTGAAGAAGGAAGAAGCGTACAAGGGCCGAAACGTCGTAAATGTGGCAATAAAGATAGGGACAACAGTCCGAACAATGTAAATAGTGTAAATACTTACAATACCTCATCTCAGAAATATAGGCAGTTGATTAGATTTTATGAAAATGGTAATCGTGATAATATTATAACATAAAATCCACATGAAGTTGAAAGTCTGACAAAGTTATTTAAGAACATGAATCGAGTTATCAGGATGATATTTTGATTTTATAGCAATTTGCGTTATTAGGCGTCACTACTTGCGGCACAGCCTATTCTATGTTTAATTTCATTGTCTCCTATAATAAATTTGTTATAAATGATCCATATATTTTTAAATACTGACTCTCTCGAAATTGTATCTGAAAGTAAATCGTACTTAAGTTAATTCTGTTGAAACTACACCCACTTTTCAAATACTTCTGACATCACATATTAGCAGGTATTTTTTTTTCCTTATTTTTATACCCTACGCTATGTTTATCTACAAATAGTTTAAAATTAAACGTTCATACAAATGCATACACACTAAAAGAGATGACGGACTTTTATAGTGCTGGACCATTTTTAGTACTTACAAATTTTCATGCACATGAATGAATAACTCATTTTTTTTATCATTTCACCCCAAGCAAGGCGGTATTGCCACTAGTACGCAGGGTGGTACAGGGAATGAAATTGAAAGAGAAAACTAATGATAGGGGAGTCTGATATTTTCATAATGAGAAACTTGTTGCTGCACCTTATTGGTTAATCTTTTAATTTGAGTTTCATACTTTGTTGTCTTCAGCTTAACGCATGCAGCACTCATATTCATACCAAGGCGATTCTTACTTGTTGAATTTATATAGCTCATAGCGAGCCATATTTCATGACGCCATTTCATTGGCTCCTCGCAGGTCACTGAAAGGTTGATGGTGGGTCAGTCTATGACCAGCGGATCAGTGGCTCACAATCTCCGCACTAAAATATACTCTCTGATTTAAGACATTCGCTTAGCTACATATCCTTTCAATAGGTACGTCATAAATGAAACTAAGAATGTACTTAGTCTTCATTTTATTATCTACAGATGATTTAATTTTGGCACAAAGTCACAGAATTCTTTTGATGTTCATAAAAAGTTCCTAATTATTGATCAGGTTCGAAGTGGCTTAACCTCAAACATCTGTTACCCTGTTGACGGTGCACAGAATAAGCAAACTGCATCCGTCGTAGAAGGATTTAAACTCTTGCCAAAAATTACGGACACCTAAGAATTAAATGCTTATAAACTCAAATATAAACAACTAATATTTACCTATATTGAATCAAGTAAATGCCTGTACAGGGTACTACAAAAGTAAGCTCTTTTCTGTTTCGAGCTGAAGTGGATAGGAAGATGTGAAGCAATTTAGCGGCCATCAGGATCACCAGACCTAACACCACCATACGTTTTTTGGGGGTGAACTGAAAGATCTCATTTACAGGCTCAAACCGAAAACAGTTCCTAACGTAAACCAAGCAATTTTACTTATAGGTTTTCTTGGATTAATGTAGAAATGTGTCAAGTGGTTTGTAGAAGTGTTGCTGATAGGGTTCAGCGCTTTATTGAACATGTTGAATAGTTTGTGAATCATAACAAATCATGTTTTAATGTGGCAATACTTATAAATTTTCTTAAACTACTGTAATTTATTTTTGTCCTTTAAAAGTTAATAATTAAAAAAGGGCGATCAATATTTACCTGGGACCGAACCAAGTAGGTATCTACCCAACAGAATGTATGACAACGTTGAAGTTTAAAGTGAGAAGTTGTTCAAAAATTGCTAAAGCTCCCACGACACTTTTCCTTTTGGGGTCTCCTCAGGTGTTGAATAATGACTTCAGTCCCATTTTGCCTCGGGGTTCTTGATAGGCTCCAGAGGCGGATATGCAATGTAGTTGGCC
The DNA here is from genome assembly GCA_903632075.3 of Acanthosepion pharaonis. Lineage (NCBI taxonomy): Eukaryota > Metazoa > Mollusca > Cephalopoda > Sepiida > Sepiidae > Acanthosepion > Acanthosepion pharaonis. The sequence goes on along the minus strand of CAHIKZ030000319.1, from coordinate 969,200 downwards.
CTGCCCTGGCGTCTCGTCTACAGTCACTTTCTCACAGACGCGCCGTCGCCTCCCTCTGTCTGTTCTACAAATACTTTCATGGAAATTGTTCCGAGGAGCTGCACTCGCTGGTTTCCAGACGTCATGAGTTCCAGCGCCTTACGAGGCAGGCATCCTGCTCTCACCCCTTCACTGTCGAAACTCCTAAATGTAGCCGTCTCTTCTACTCTAATAGCTTCATGTCTCGCACCTCTCGCCTGTGGAACTCCCTTCCCTTCTCCTGTTTCCCTGTGAGCTATAATCTCCAGCTATTCAAGTGTAATGTCAATCGACATCTCCAGTTGCCTTGATCTATCCACTACTCTTCTCCTCATCCTTTCTTCTATCACTCCTATATGATCTTGCTCTAAACTTTCTGTAACCCCTTGCGTCCTAGTGGCTTCCCGCCTTGCTTGGGGTGAAATGCTTAAAAAAAAATCTAGAAGGAGAGTTACTGCCTGGGGAGGTACGGTTTGACCTAATATTAAATTCAAACTTCCTCGGCTGGTTCGGAGGTGAGGGGTCGAACCAAGTAAATGCTTATAGACTCAATTATCTTTTAATAGCTGATTTTGACATTAAATAACCCAACATGGGTTGACACATTTCAAAATCAACCCAACTAGACGATAAAATATATCTTCAGAGTGACTTAGCCGTAAACCAGAAGAGTTATTTATTACTGTCACGTGTACGACGAAAGAAATAAGATAAAGAGAATTAAAGGGAACGACAGATGACCAACTAAGTTTTATTTTAATTTTATTTATTTGGTCATTGGCTAAAAAGCAAAAACATAATGGCTTACGTGTCAGGGCAAGCAAAGCGTAGTAAATGAACTGCTCTGAAGCTAATATGTACAACAACTGTCTTCGCCGGTCAACTCGCTTAATTTTGGCACCAGTTAACGAATACAAATACCCGGATGAGGACCACCACATTGTAAAGTCATCCGACCACATAAAAGAGTTTAGACTGTTGTCCTCATCTTTACTGTCCTATTTACGACGTTTCAGCCTTTGTACACTTCGGTATTCTTGGATAAAAGCGTTGGTTGAAGTAATCGAGTGACTTGACCCAGAAAGTTCTGAGTTCAATACCTAGCCACAGCAGAGGTGAACAAAATCTTGGAGAGTTGAGTTACTAAAGGAAATTAACTGAAACTGAGATATCCGGAAAAGGCATGGCACGTAGAACTAGAACGATCTATCCCGATGGACGAAATGAAGTTTTCAGTTCGAAATTCCAACATATATCACCGGAGCGTACAACGGTCGAAACGTCATGAATATGACAATAACGATCAGAACAGCAATACAAACAATGTAAACAGTGTAAACAGTTAAAATACCTCATCTCAGAAATATAGGCAGATACAGAAGAGTTATTTATTAGTGTCACGTGTTGAACAAAAGAAATAAGATATAGAGGAGTAAAAGGAACTGCAGAAGACCAACTAAGTTTTATAGTAAGCAAAAAAGGGTTTTAGTTTAATTTTATTGATTTGGTCAGTGACTAAAAGGGAACAAAAACATAATAGTTTACCTGTCAGATCAACGAATGGTAGTAAACAGACTGCTCTGAAGCAGTATAAGCAGTATAACAACTGACTTCTTCAGCCAAGTCGCTTAATTTTTCGCACCAACCAACGAATACGAATCCCCGGATGATTACCTTTACTTTGTAAGGTCATCCGACCACATGAAAGTATTCTTTGAAGCTTTTGATCTAAATGACTCCGAACTTCGAGAAGCTTCATTCATAAAAATAGATTCTCTTAACATTACTAAGTATATCTTAGGATAAAACAAGACCACGCCCTGCCGTCGGTACCTAGTGTTTAGAGAGGTGTATTGAGTTCAATCTCGGCTGAGGCCGCAAGATGATGATGAGTGTTTAGAAGCAATCGCTTATCAAAGTATTGACCAAGTTCGACGCTGCTTAATTTCTCTGCTTATACAAGGAGTGGCGTTTTCATCGATTGGCCATAAAGCCTGTGCATTATGTTCTCATTCGTTCAGAGAAACTGTGCAAACCAGTTAATTATGTCACGTCCCCCTTTTTGAAAATCGACCTTTGACTTCACTCTGCCTCCCTATATTGCTACGGCTAACCTGCTTTAAAGTGCTATTATTCAGTCTCTGGGAAGAACTCTTTGTCTTTACGTCACGAGTTTTCTAACCTATTAGTGTCGTAGGAGTACCACGTGCTGCAGCTGTATCAGCAGTTTGTCTAGGATAGGAGGACCTCTTCAGACTGGTTTTGAATTTAATTTTCCTTCTCCTACACTGGTTGCCACCTGAAGGCATGTGGATCCAATCTGTCCAGCTAGTTGGAGGAAGATGGAATTATGTTTTTTTTTCCAAGGGAACTAGTGCGAAGTGAATAAAATAGAACAGACCAGCATTTGAACTCGGCATGCAGATTTAAGCTTCACAGGCCATCGCGAAGAAATTGCTACTGAAGATAATTATAAAATTAACCGCTCTTTGTAGAACTTGAATATTGGCAAATACCTAATGAGAAAATTATTAATCAGCTTGAAGGGTAAGAAGACAATACTTGATTAATTTCTGTTCTTCATTCTCTACCAAGTGTTCCAAAACATAGATACTTAGATAAACCTTTCTATAACGTAAACTCTACCTTTACAGGAGACATATTAGGTAAAAAAATGGAGTGCTGTTGTCATATTTAAGCGGGAGTTGCCCAGACTTCACTCTTCAGTCTTGACAGAATTCAAATGCATCTCAGAGTCTTTGTGGGTGATAAATTATTCAGCACCCTCCAACTCGTCTCTGACAGGCGGGATGTGGCAAGCCTCTCGCTGTTCTATCGCTACTTCCACGGAAAAGTGTTCGGACGAACTATATTCCCTGGACCTTCACGGCAAGGACACGCCATGCCACTTACATATTAGCAAACCACCCACATTTCTACCGTCTTCCATCGGTGAGAAGTAAGTTCCACTCAAACAGCTTTTTCTTGTGAACTACTGCTCTATGAAACCGACAAGAGGATGTTTTCCCGATCACAGGGTTAACCATTATCTTCCCCTCCTATCCGCACTTAACATAACCCTCTACCTCGAGTGGCCCCCGGGCCTTGTACAGGGTGAAAAGAAGAAAATATGATGTGGAATTAGAATGAAAGTTGTGATGGCCCATGCCCTGAATCCATCAGAAAGATTCAGGATGTAAAATTAATAAATACTAAACTCTTGAAATAACCCGGTGTATAAGGTCAGTTATAACAAATTTAGTACAAAAGATAAAGAAATTGAATAGGTGGCGCTAAGTATAGTTTCGCCCAACACCACAAATTGCTACATAATTAACCTGAAGAGCTTACGGCCATATCATGTTGAAACACCGGTTCTTGTACGATCACTAAAGTTAAGCAACTGGACAGTACCTAGATGGGTGACCGCTTGGAAATACAAAGTGCTGCGAGCTTGGATGAGAAGATGGGATAATGGATAACGTTTCTGAATTGTAAATGAGAAAGCCGAGTTCCAATTCCAGTCGGGTTTATTATATTCACTTACGCACAAATAACCTTGCCAAAGTTATGAATCCACCTCCTCTCCCTCCAACTATGCGTTAATTAGTTGTACTTGTATCAGTGAATCATTATTATCTCAAAAAAAAAAAAAAAAAGAAAGACTTCTTACAATCTAAATGTACTTTCTGACTTAAAATACAAATCAATGAGTCATTAACCTGAAAACTTGAGTCATGTTCTTAAATAGCCTCGTCAGATCGAGGCTTTCCATATGGATGCCATGCATGGCAACAAATACTTTACAGACAACATCAAGGTACGATCGATAAATATTCCAAACATCAATGAGCAGGAAAGACAACGGCGAGAGTAGCCGTTTCCATATAAGGAAGATTCAGTAATCATTGACTTCTCATGTTCAATAACTGTTATCGCTCTTTCAAAACTTGATGGACGTTTCCATCCAACCCTTTTGTCTAAAGTAATGTTGAAGGTCGACATCTTGATTATATCATTATTTTCCATTCTAGCTACAGGTGCTAACCATTTTAGCTTTGGCTGCTGGTGGAAACCTTCCAAAGATGTGATTTTTATTAATGTTGGTAAAGTTACTTGTTTGTAATTCTGCAGCGCTAGTCTATAGGATTTTCTTGAAAATCTCAAGAATTCATTCACGAAGCCATTTTATTAACTGATCTAAGGAAACGGTTATAAACAGATAAGAGTTCAAACATGTCTGAACGAGTTGCACGCCATGCATTACATCCATATGAGAGTCTAGATTTGACGAGGCTATTTTAAAACATGTGTCCTCAGGTTAATATATTGATTCCTTAAGATTTTATGGTGTTAGACAAAACCTATCCATAACACAAATTATCTTGTTAAGGTTTCTGATCTCCGAAACTAAATGTTTTATAAGTTTGCAATACACCGAGGTATTTGAATATGACAGTAAAGGATGACAGTAAATAATTATGTTATTAAAGCTTTCATCTGAAACAAATTATGGTTTATAAATATCCCGTTTAAAGATTTTCTTAATTTGTTGAAGTGTTTAAGTGTTTGATCAAGATTATCTATGGAGAAGCGTTTGTCTAAATGTATGAAACGAGGAGTTGTATTGAAAAGTAAATATTTACCGAGTTAAACAAATTATTATTTGTTTTCTTTTTCCTTATTATGTTAAAGATTTGTTTCTGTATCGCTTTTTGTTTCTAAGACAACGGGCATAAATCTCAGCATGGAAGCGACTGAAGGAATCCAGTTTCAAGAAAATACAACACTACACATGATTTTCTTTTATAAATTGTCAGTGTTGCGATGACTAGTCGCTTAAATATATTCATGTAAAACCAGCAAATATGATACATATATATGGTCATAAGATGGCTTGAAGCGTGAAATAGACAAACACTATGTTTATATTGTCTATATCAACAAACGGCCAATTTTCGATATTGAGTCCTGTTTTCTCATAGGATTTCTTTATTTGTTGACAATGCGTTCGATGGATAAATTGTTAGACGGACAAACACCTGAGGCTCAGCAAGTGTCATTGTTGCCACAACTGTTGGTCTTAAAGTATTTGTGTAAAACCAGTAAATATGATATAATATTAATCGGACTGGGTTTGTTGACGTCGTGGCAACGTCAACAAACCCAATCCGATGAAGTCCTAACGGATAAAACGCGTCACAATAACTTTTTTCTAATTTGTCATACTATTTTCTAATACTGTTTCTTCATGTATAACATTATATATCGTTAAGTCATATCATATCATATCATATCTATCTATCTATCTATCTATCTATCTCTCTCTCTCTCTCTCTATATATATATATATATATATATATATATATATATATATATATAGGGTAGGTCGATCTTGAACTGTAAAAAAATTACCTCGGGGAAAGTTGCCAAATAAAGTAAAAAAATCACCACAAAAATATTTTTCTTCAAAACTTTGTATTTATTTGAGGAATCGAACTTAGCCAAAATAAATTGCGATATTTATCATTATATCGGTGTCATAGGAAATATGTGTAGGTTAAATTAAAACCGAGTCTTAACGAAAAGAAAAGAAAAAAATACACTTAATAATGAATATTTTTAAGATTAGTATCTATTCTCTTAATAAATTAAATAAAGTTACCAAAAAATAAAATAAAAATAAAACACACTAAAATATTTAGTTTAAAATACAAATAACTACTTATGAATGCCATCTTATTTACTGGATATTTCCTCCGTATTTATTGGCAGTAATTACCTTCTCTTGTAAGTCTGTTTTATTTTTGTTTATGGTTTACACTTTTAACTAGCACAAATATCTATTGTATTTTTCATCAAAATATACTTACTATTTAAAAAAAAATACAACTTTTACAATTATTGTAATTTGTTTATATTTTCAAAGTTAGTGTGTTTTATTTAAAAGCCTTTTTACGAGCTAATCTCAGAACTAATTCTACTTTTAAACATTACTTTTAATTTAATAATGTATTTCGAACTTTATTTTCAAATTTATTTTGAAAAATATTTGTGTAATTTCTGATAATGCATGTATTTTCTTTTTCAGATATTTTAATAAAAATGGCAGGAAAAAGCACCCCAAAGGGCCTTATAGCCTTATCAAAATTCCACGGTATGCTATTGAGTTGATCAGGGGTGATGTATCTTTCAATTCTGGAGCCAGCCTTGCCAATGCCTTGCTCTTGGAATTGAGGGCTATGGGCCTTCTTATCCCCAATATTAATATAAAAGATATCTATATAGATAAATGTAAAATTGATAGAACAAAGGCTAAAGTGAAAACAAATGCCCATCAACATCATGATGAAAAGGTGGAGAATCTTCTTTGGATTGAAGTTGATGGGAGAATTGACAACGACACACCAATGTACAAGGAAATAGTGGAGGAAAATGGAGAGAAAACACTTTGAAAAAAACCCAAAGGATCAGAATGTCACTTGACTGTCACAAAGGAAATGACATATGAAAGTAAATATCTGGCACACAGGGTTCTTCCTAATATTGGTGCAACTAGTGCTGTTCTTGCCGAGCAGGTGGATGATGTTTTGCATAAATTCAACAGTGTGAGTACTATCAAGGCTATCCTTGTTGACAACACTAATGCCAATACAGGCTGTGAACATGAACTTGTTGCACTTCTAGAAAGAAAACTTAACAGAAATCTTCACACTATTGGTTGCTCCTTGCACCAAAATGAACTTGCGTTTAGACCTCTTTTTAAACTTGTAGATGCTACTACAAAAAGCTCTACGACATTCAATGGTCCACTGGGTAAATTATGTGCAAATGATTACTATAAATTACACCAAATATCATTTTCAGCTGTTAGCAGTCCTCTAGATTCTATTTTTAAAATTGAAAATACAGATACCCTTAGTTGTGACCAATGACTCCTTTATGAATATACAGTGGGTATTTCTAGAGTTAAGGTGGACTCTAAATTTGCATAATAGAAAATTGGTCCATTAAACCAGGCAAGGTGGTTAACTTTAGCCATCAGGATGATGTGTTTATGGACTCGTGGTGCATACCCACGAAATCTTTCAACTAAATTCCACAGTTTAATAAATTTTATTGTGAATGTATATGCCATTTCCTGGTTCGAAATCAAAAGAAATAACAAGTTCCACAATCAGCCAATTTATATTTTCAATATGATCCAAAGGATTAGGAAGCAACCATATGAAATCCAAAAAATTACATTGAAAAATATACAATACAATGCTTTTGCCTTACTGCCTGAAAATATCTTATATTCAATGGTCAAATCTGGAAGTGAGAGAAGAAGCTATAAAAAGAATTTTGGCCATTAGGTAAGTAAATATTTATTCATATAAAACTGACTAAATTAGATATACCGATTTATAGAATCATTTTAAGGATTTTATTTTTTATTTTTTAATAACTCAAATTAAATTTTATATTCTTTCAGGAGTGGGGATCCAGCCAAGAAAAGATTAAAAAGAATGACAACTATCAATTTTAAAGCTATGCACTGGACACAGTTAATAGATCTGTCATTAAGTGGAATTTGTGAACCACCACTCACAGAAGAATTTTCTGAAAATGAACTTCAGGAATCATTATTAAATGGGACAAAGCTTGGCTTATCAGGTTTGCCCTCACATTCTCAAGGCGTGGAAAAGGCAGTCAAGTTAATAACAGAAGCTTCCCAATCTGTGTATAGCTTTGAAGCAAAGCACCAGCACATAATAGAAAAAGTTTTGTGTCAGAAATTGAGACCATCATTCTCGTCTAAGGACTCTTATATGGAGCTATTTAACTCTCTATATTAATCCCTATTAAACTATTATGTTTTCCCATATTTGTTTGTTTGCTGTATTTTCATTCATACTAGAAAAAATCATTTTGTTAATGTATTCAACTATTACTGCATAATTCATGAGGTAAACAACACCATTTCGAAGTCGTCACTGATAATGGTGGGAGCAGATTTTCAATTTGAAGTTTAGTTGTAATTTCTTCATTTTGATAAAATAAAATAACATTCCCTGATTTAAATACTGAAATTTTTTGGTTTCTCATCAATATTTAGGCAAAATCTTGCAAAATAGAGGATTTTTCAGTGCATTTTTGTCTACAAACTTTGATGCCAAATGCTCAAAAAACCGTTGAAGTGTCAGATCTAATTTTTTGTATCAGTACTTAGGTCTATAAACAACTTTCGGTACATTATTATTTTGATATTTTAAAAAGTGAAAAATCAACCTACCTATATAGGTACCTCCACGAGATCGCTAAAAAAAGAACATAGCATGATGAAAAAGACGCCAAACTTGACGAAAACAAAATTTTATCGTCTAAATGTTTATGTTATTATTAAGAGAAAAAAATCAAAGTATTTTTGGGGTATTTTTTTACATTTTTTAATCGTTCCTAGCACGTCCGAAATTTTCGTTAAAAATCTCGTTTTTTTTTTTTTTTTTTAAGTCAGTCCATTTTATAAAAAAAACTAGAAATCTCACTTTGAAATTCTTTTAAATATCAATTATAATTTTTTCAAAACTTATTTTAAGAAAATCAGAAATTATAATGTTTATTTAAAATATTTTGAACCAAGCTTAATTTAGCTTCTGCGCCGAAAAGATGTAATTTGAAAATAAAACAAAGCAGGTCATAAACGTTCGCGTCACTTGACAGGTGATGAATGACATATTGACGGATTCCGTGAGGATAATTTGTTCTACAAGAAGGAGAAAAGTGAAATAATTTACATTTAAGTAAATAAATTATTTACCTCGTTATTTTTAAGGAAAACTTTCAGCGCTCTAATTTTTTTTTTTTTTTTTTACTTAGCTTTCGGTCGCGGAGACGACTGCAAAGGGAATACGTTGTAGCGAGTCGGGTATGCCGAGGTTACGACGGTGGGTTGCCGAAATGACGAGGTGGTGTCGGATTGACGTGGTTGCTAGGACTGTTCTCTGGAAGGGGCTGCAGTGAATGCCTTGCACGTGTTGATTGATCGAGGTCACGATGGCGGGTTAATTTCATCAGTTGATATTTCACGAGGTGACAGCCCCGGCAATAATGAAGCCTTGTAGTTGGGTGTTGTCGAAGATGGATAGTCGGCCGCTGTAATGTGTCGGCTTTGCCGAGGTGACAGCGTCGGCAACAATGAAGGCTTGTAGCTGGATGGTGATTAAGTTGAAATGATATCATGTTGAAGCTGCATAGCCGAGGTGGTTAGTTATGACTGGGAGTGGTAACGGTCATTGAGAGGTTATGTTGTGAGGTGACAGTTGACAGTCCCCAGGGGCATTTCCTTTTTCGGCGGGAACGTTCATGATTGGACAGTATCACTTTCATTGTGGGGTTTGCTTCGGTAACCGGACATGATGCACGGAGCCTATGCACAGAGAACGATTTTTTATTTTGTTCTCTACCTCCGTGGCGTTCACATCCGTCCAGTATGCAGAATAAATCAGAACGAGATCTAATTTCAATGGAGTATAACAATATTAAATCAGAAAATAAATAAACACTAGAAATGTTGCAAATAAGTTTGGGTCAAGACGGATAAAAATAGCATATTATTTTTCCGTTTTAAATTCAAATATCCGTTAAAAATACATGTTTCAGTTGAGTATTTAAAATTAAAACCGAGAAAAGGCAGACAAAATATGAAGAAAGATTTTTATTTTATTTCTTATATTCAATGTTTTGTTTATTTTGTTTTCGTTTTTATATACTTTTACTTTTTGTTTGATTTTAATTCTTTTAATTAACTGATAGTAAAAAGGAAAACATACTGAAACAAAAACCCTGCAAATGTATCAAATAAAAATAGCAAAAATATTCTACAAATACAAGCCATAAAGGAAGAAGATGAGGCGATAGATGAAAAAGAGAAGGGAGGTAACTGTGTAATCCTGCATATAGAATAACTGAAAAGAACAATAAAGAGAGAAAGAAAGACAATATGGTTTAAATTATATCAATCACAATATAAGATATTGCCATTTTCTCATTTGCTATCTTTTTCTCCCTATTTTGGTATAACTACCAGATGCCAGCCTTATTCAAGATCGACTTGGCAATGTTCCATTTTGTATATTTTGGATCATCCTTTTATCGCCTCTTTTTGTGTTCTCACTAGAGAGATATTCTAACAGCCATGGTTCAGAGAAAGAAGAAAGGAAAGAAAGAAGGGATGTAAAGAGCGAAGAACGAAGATAGGAAAATGGAGAAAAGACCAGGATATCAGAGTTAAAATAATAGATAGATAAATAGATAGAAACAGTAAAAGGCTAACAATCACCATACGGTGTTGATTTCTATGTCCACACTGTTTATATCTCGAATCACTCGATCCATGCTATTGAGCATTCTTCCTTCATAAATGTAGCGTTGTTCAAACTGCTGATCATGACAGGTTATGTGCTCTCTCCCTGAAAAGGAAGCAAACGCTGTCGCAATTTCTAACTGATCAGGAATATGGCGGCCTGCTTGGCTTGAAGTGGTAAATACCAATTTGATTTCCCTCACTGAGACGCATACATACACGCGCACACACAGAGAAACGCGCTCAAACATCATATTCTGCTTACGCTTATCCCCATTTTCATTCATGTTAATCATCCGCCGAAGGAAAAAAAAAAACTTATTTTTCCTTCTTCCCACTTTTTTTTCAATATATATACAGTGCTGTTCGATAAAAGTGACTCACCTGATTTTTTTTTTTTACTAAATGTTCTCTTCTCCGATGAAATGAAAGTTGAGCTAAATTCAAAGGATAAGCGATCGAAAATCCGAAGAAGAAACTTTGAAAGCTCTTTGAATTTAGCAGTAAGTACTGTCAAGAATCCGTTCAGTATAATGTTTTGGGGATGCTTTTCTTTTCATGGAACTGGTTTCTTAATACCTATTGAAAAGACCCTCAGGAGTGAGCAGTACAAGAGAATTTTAGAGTCTTGGCTGCTCCCTTCTGCTGAAAGGGTGCAAATCGACCCCACCAAGCTCATTTTTATGCAGGATAATGTTCCCTGTCACAAATCAAAATTGATAAAGGAATACTTTGATGAGAAGCAGGTGAGTGTTATGACATGGCCGACCCGCTCCTGACCTCAACCCCATAGAAAACTTATGGGGCATTATAAAGTACAGGCTCTCGAGAAAGCAGATGAGCAACAAAGAGGATTGTATTGTGAATTTCATATCCGAATGGAATTCAATGCTTGGAGATGAGATTTACCAGAACCTAATCAAGTCAATGCCAAAAAGGGTTGAAAAGGTTATTCAAAAAGGAGGACCCATAGATTATTAAATATTTTGAACTATATTACCTATTATAAATAAATTATACCTCTATTATTCTTTATTTAAAGCTGTTCGGTTATATCTCTATTGATTACTAGTTGCAGGAAATGAGTGAGTCACTTTTTTTTACACAGTTTTTCCCTAAATCTCATTTATATCCAAAATTATAATTATCAATAGAATACCTTAAGGCGAGTAAACTTTTTTACTAGGTGATCGGGAAGGGGTCTTTATATTAGTAAGATTAAAAATTAGTTTGACCCCCAAAACAATAGGCGAACAAATTTTTAAGTAAAAAAAGAATCAGGTGAGTCACTTTTATCGAACAGCACTGTATATGTGTATAAAAATTAGTAAATTTTCTACTTTGACATATTTCACCGACGAATCCAATGTCATCAGAAAAACGTATTTTATTTCACACAGAAAATTTTTATTAGCAAGACAAAACCTCATCATTCACGTTAAGTGGCTGAACGTTTGTTTGTTTGTTTTTTTTTTGTTTTTTTTTTTTTACTTTAACAGTCTGAAGAATCTTTCGCATCAGTTGGGAGGACCACATCGCCAACAACGAGGTACTCTCTCGGACATCTCTCACCAGCATCGAGGCAACAATACTTCAACATCGTCTCGGCTGGGCGGGTCACGTGTACAGAAATGAGTCTCTCTCAACTTCCACGTATCATCCCGTTTGGAGAACTCGCCAGCGGCAAGAGGCTACGCGGGGGCCACAAACAACACTTCAAGGATCAGTTGAAAACATCCCTGACACAGGCCAAAGTGGGCACAGAGACATTCGAATCAACATGAAGAGGATCTGCGGCGTGCTGTCAGGAGGGCTGACTCACCCAGCCGTATTCACCACCACACACCTCTGTGTCTCCTGCTCACGACCCTTCAGGAGTAAGCTGCGTCGACTACGTACCTTAACTTATAGAAATTATATTCTAATAAATCACAATTCAGTTTTCAGATCTATTTATTTATTTAAGAGATTCTACTGTGTTTCAGTCTTAATTTAAGAAGAGATACGCTGAAATATATTAATTGGAGAAGATGGCAGTTTCAATGCAACTTCATCTGAGTAAATTATATTGGCTTTACATTAATTTTCATCCCTTTTATGCTTACCTATTCTTTTCTCAAAATATCGGGATGTTTCACTTATTTATTGTGATGGTTGTTTTGGTTGCGGGAGGGGTTCGTTCACATTTTATTTGGTAGACTCTTGCTTCTGATGCAAACTGGTGTGCAAAGTTTTTGAAAAATTACATAAAATAATTATATACCTTTATTTTATTAAAAAGGTAAGATTATTTAGTAGTACGCTTTTATCAATAGTTTCTGTGGCCCTGGAAGATTGAGGTTGTTGCGTTTTCGTGGGTGCCGTATAAGAAGATATATCGTGCAGAAGATACACGCCTTTCAGCAGCTTGAAGCTGATAAAATGTCAAAGAAAATTAGGCCAATGAAAGATCTGAGATGAGAAAGATGATAATATATAAATTTCTAAGTAGATATTGTTCCTTCTTATTAACACAAGTGTAAGGTGCCTTGACGAGTCATTTTAGTTAAGTATTAGCTTGATTTTTATAATAAAAGAATGGCTAAAATTTTTACTGAAACAAAGATTAAGGTTGTAATTTTGAAGGAGAAGATGACTCAACGAAATTTCCAGAAAGTATTCAAAACATACAAAAAATGTTTGCGACTATTGGAAGTGTTTTAAGTATAAAGAAACCTGGAAGGCTGCAAAAATTAAATAAGAGAGACGAAAGAAAGATTGTGAGAATATCGTCGGTGGACAATCCAAAATTAACAACCGGACAAGGTGTGAATGCAATATTAACGGTGAGGTTTTAGTTGATACAGTACGCAGAGTATTACGAAAAAACAACTTGAACGAGCGTAGGGCATAAAAAACATCATTAATATAAAAAAAAAAAACAACAGCATTAGAATAGAAGTACACAAAAGAATATTTAACATAAGATGTTGGAATGTAGTAAAATATTTTTAATGATGAAATTATATTCTAATGCACGAGAATATGTAAGAAGACCAGTAGAAGAAAAATACAAATGAAAGATACAGCACAGACAGCAGAATTTGGTGATGGCCACGTAATGGTGTGGTGTTGAATCAAATGCAGTGGTAGAAGAAAATTGTTAAAAAAGTTAATGGAAAACAGCGAAAACTATATTAGTTTACTACAGTCTACTCTTCTGCCAGACTGCCAAGATGGAGAAGTTTTCAGCATGACGATGCTTCTTTCCACATGCAACAAAAAAGTTTCTTGTGAATGACTATGTCCCACTTTTGGAAGATTGGCCAGCACAAAGTCCTGATCTCAATATAATTGAACAATTGTGATGGGAAGTGAAGAAACACGTGCTCCAACGAAAACCACACAATCTCCAAGAGCTGGAGATTGTTCCATTCAATACCTCGTCGAATTGAGACAATTATTCAAGCCAAAGGCAGTAAAACTAATTACTGACTTCCTACTTTGACGTTTCGTACTTTCTGTAATAATAAAGATCGCTTTTTTCTTTTTTCTTTCATTTCACCCCAAGCACGGCAATAAAACCACTAAGGCGCAAGGGGTTACCGAGTGTTAGAGAATATGAAAAATACTATTTAAAAGGGTTGAACAATAAAAGAACAAGAATTAAAAAGACAGATGATAACGATAGACATTGCATTTAAATTTCTGAAGATCAAAATTGACTGAGAAGCAAAAAGTCAGAAGATATTTCCACAAGCGAGAAGAGTGAATGAAGAAACTGTTAGCATAGAACTTACGGTTACATCTAGTCATTTTAACTGTAGAATGATTAAACCTAACCACCAATCAAGTACTGCGCTTAAATCCATAAATTCTAGCAACAAGTTAGAAAAAGAAAGATTACCAGAACAATTACCATGAAAGTACTTATAGAAAACGTACAGGGAAGCTACGTTACGGTGTTGGAAAAGTGAATGAAACCGAGATGCCAGGTCAGAATCAATAACATTGTAGAGTCTTCTTTGGATTTTATCAAGAATTTATTAATCTATAGCAGGAGCACTAGATCAGATATGGCAGCAATATTCAAAGCAAGGGCGAATGATAGACTTATGAATATGTAAAATAGACCCTGAAGAGACAAATTGTCTAACACAACACAGTGAATGAACTTTCCTAGAAGTACATTTAGCAAGAAGGCGTAATGGGTCACACTACTGAAGGTTAGCATCAGCCATGCTAATGGAAGGTAAAAACGGTTCCCTTAGAAATTGATATCTCCCGGAAAGGGATATATTTGAACGAAGTAACTAAGTGGTTTTGGCTACTATAACCAAGTAGAATACAGTAGCAGTAATCGATTGGTACGCGTCGTAGTCGCAGGTTAAGAAGTGTAGATCAATGGCGTAGTCCAATGGGCGTCGTTATAGACTTAGATCTCAGACTAAGACTCTGTCGTACGTACATGTCCGTCGGTATTTATTGCGGACACCAGTCAATCATATTCCAGTGAGGGGGAACACAGGTGTACACATATTCCATCATATCAGAAATTAAGAGCGTAGTTTTGTTGTAGTGCAGAAAAAATTCTTTATAACTTAAGAAAAGATTTTTTTTGCATTCTAGTTAACATTCGTGTCAGTCAGCTGTTGGCTCTCATGCTAGCCAATAGAATCTTCCTGTCTGTTCGTGGCAGCCAGCTATAGCTGTAGAAAATGGCAGCAAACTACATGAAAACTGCTGTAGAAGCATGAAAAAATCGATTATTTCCACTATCGATGGGAGTTGGGAAATGCAAAGTCAGTCTTGGCCTTCCCGCTAACTTGGAGCATGTGCATGTCCTTTTATAGATAGAAATAAAGTCCTGGATGTAGAAATAAAGTGTGGATGTGTAATGATAATAATAGAGTATGGACAATGAAATTTATATCTATCTATCTATCTATCTATCTATATATATATATATATATATATATATATATATATGTGTGTGTGTGTGTGTGTGTGTGTGTGTGTGTGTGTGTGTGTGTGTGTGTGTGTTAGGCTTCATAGGCTTCATCAGATCCAAAAAGCAAGTTAACTAATTTACTTGAATTAGTAGAACATTAGTAGGAAAAATATCTTTTATTTAGCTTAGGTTAGTACTTAATTTCCTGGTAAATAGTAGCAGCAGTCTCAGGATGTTTTCCCAATCACGAAAATCTTGATCTCTTCGTCTAGGGTTAACCGTTATCTTTCCCGGACAAGTCCATGAACTTCACTTCCAGCTTATTTTTACGCCCATACAAAAAAAAAAAAAAAACATACAGTAACCCCCTACATTCATTGGCTCTTGGGCCTTATATTGGAACATTTGTATGAAGATTACTCGGATCGAACCACATTTGAAGACCAGAGTGATCAGCAGATTAAACCTAAGGAGGATAATAAGAAAGATGAGGACATTAGTTCGAATGGAAATAGTAATTTATATCAATGGATTGATTCGCTTTTTGATTGCCTTTATCCAGAAAATAAATAAAAAAGGATTTGTTTAATGGCTTGAATAATTATATATTTCCTACCAGCAGTAAGGATCAATGTTCGATCCCAGGTAGTGTTGATTTTGAAGGAAGGCAAAAGTAAACATAACACAGTCTTTCTCTCCCTTTGTGTACCTTACTATCCACTGCTTTAAATGCCCAAAACACAATCTTATTTTTTATTCGTCTCTCTAAATATATTTTTTGTTTCTCTTGCTATCACTGTCTTGTATTTTATTTTCCTTTTCTCTCTCTTCATTTCCTCCACTCATTTGCTTTACTTCACTTTCTTTATTTTCTATTCGTCTCTTGCTATCTTTATTTTTTCGTATATCTTTCTTTTCTTCTTTTTTTAATATTAGAGCTTAATATTTTTAATTTGTTTTCCACTTTGTACTCTTTCTCATTCATTTTTTTCTAAATTTTCTTCTTATTTTTATTATCCGTTCATTCTTTTGCTCTCATTTCGCGCATGTTCATTGCTTCTTTCTTTCTTAATCTTTTTTTTTCTCTTTCTTTCTGGTTTTCTTTACTGTGGTTCTTCTGATTTTGCCTTTTCTGGAATTTTTATTTTTCGATTCTTTTTTTTTCTATCATTCTTGTTTTCTTCCTGTTCTTTTTTTTCAGATTCTTCCTTTATTTCCTTTTTTCTTTTTCTTATTTTCGTTTTTATTTTTCTATTATTTCTTGTCCTTCTATTTGTTTCCCTTTTCTTCTTCCTATTATTTTATTACTCGTTGTTTTTATGCTTTCTTTCTACTGCTCGTTTACTCCTTTATTGCTTCTTTCTTTCTTTTTCCTTCCTCCTTTATTTTTCTTTCTTTTTCCTTCTCTCTTTTTCTTTCTTTCTTTCTTTCTTTGTGTTTTGTTAGTTATCTTTTATCTCTTTCTTTCTTTCTTTTTTGTGTTTTTCTAGTTATCGTTTATCTGTTTCCTTCTTTCTTTTTCCTTCGTCCCTTCTTTCTTTCTTTCTTTCTTTCTTTCTTTCTTTCTTTTTTTTGCTAGTTATCTTTTATCTGTTTTTCTTTCGTCCTTTCTTTACCTTTCGCTTATTTTCTTTCATCTTTTATAATTTTCCTTATCGTTCCCTCCTTTTTCATTTCCTTTTTGTCTTCATTTGTCTTTTTTCTTTTGTTTCTGCTCTTTACATAAATTTTTATTAGCTGTTTCCATGCTTTTTCCTATATTTTAACATAGCTGATAACCTCTTTCTTTTTCTCATCTATTTCTTTTCTTCCCCGCCTCTTATAATTTCTTCACTTTGTCTTTCGTTCTTTTCCGCTCAGAATCCTTCCAGGAAATGCATACTCCCCTCCCTCCCTCCACGTCATACTTTCCTCCCCTTCAGCCAACTTTTCCTATTTTCCCCAGTCTTCCTAACTGTCGCTCTCCTTATCCCCCTTTTTTTTTCTTTTTTTTTTCATTTCTCCTTTCTAATCTTTTCTTCCCTCTCCCCGACACCCCCGTGCTGTCAGCGAGTGCAGCCGGATCCGGACCGAGTCGAGCCGACGAGATTTGGGTCGGCCAGCCTCGTTTTAATAGCATATACACCTAATGACCCTAGCGCCTAGCTGACCATAGCAAACGGGAAATAGAGCAAAACGGTGTACCTTGTAAGACATTCCATATTAATTGAATAGAACAACAGCGTAAACACTATTTTGCATGACTTTCTGTCTCAGTATATATATATATATATATATATATATATAATGTGTGGGGGGGTATGTGTATGTGTGTGTGTATGTGTGCGCACGTGTGTGCGTGCACGATTGTTTGAGAAGCAGCGAAAATTCATTGTTTAATTTATTTTTTTGAATTAATGTTTCTAAAAAATAAAAATAAAACACGGCCCCACAAAAAGATGCGTAAAGACGGGATACGTGAAGAAAAAAGCTTGACATAACACCCCGCTGGCACGCGAAAACGGGACACTAGTGCATATATAAAAACAAACCTGTCAACACATATCATTCTTCACTAATTACTATAAAAGTCGAAGGTGCCCAGAAGACAGAATTAATGTTCAAATTCTCCCCGAAAACTAGAAAAATGGTCCGAACAATAGTAAAATTAAATAAAAAAAAGTCTTCAAACAAACTTGCATAAATGAAAAATGGCGTTTTGATATATATATATATATATATATATATATATATATATATATATATATATATATATATATATATATATCGTAATTATTTGTCCCCAATCTTCTTTTATGTGCCGTGTCCCTTCAGGTCGTAAGCAATGATGGCCCTTGTAGATCTTAATAAGTTTTGTCTTTTTGTTATTTCTCCCAAACTCTGCTTACCTCTGTTCCTCTTCCACCCTATCTGTCTTGTGAGTATCAAATTTTCCAAGCCCTCACTCTTCATTACGTGCCCCAGAAACCTCAACTGCCTCTTCCTGATGTTAAGTATGAGTTTTATTTGTGTTTACATTCTATCCAAAACCTCATCGTTGCTCATTTGTTCGGGCCTATGGCATCCTCAGCATCCTTCTGTAGAACCACATTTCTGTTGCTTCAAGTCTCTTCATCATCTTTGGGGAGGTTGTCCAGTTTTCGCTGCCATACAGGAGGACAGATATTACGTCATAACAAAGAGATATTTGAAATTTCTAGGGTACATGATAAAGAAAGAAAGCTTGCAATATTTGACTCTCACGGGATTAAAATTAAGAGGGACAGAGAAAAGCAGTACATAAGCTTCTTAACAACCTTGTGTAAATGGATAGTATGGCAGGGTTTAGGAGACAAACTTTACTAAGGGCTACAACGGATAGGAAATTGTGGGGATCCATGATCGCCCACGTCATGAAGGGACTCGGCAGACAAAAATAGAAAAACTATGACCTATAAAATTCTGGAAAAACATTTCACAGTATTAAATACACACTGACTTTTTTAATTTGTAGCAGCTAAATTTAACCTGTATTTAGCATATGTTAACTTTGTATTTGTTTCGTATCGACTAAAAAAAGACTTTATGACTCTGTGCACGACAACAACATCGAAAAGGACGAAAATATCTATTGTGCTGACAACTGAGATGGCGTCTATTTTTGACAAGGACAGCAGAAAAACACTAAAAATATCTTCTTTTTTCACAGTAAGGTTCATCCTGTACAAGGCCCGGGGGCCACTCGTGGTAGAGGGTTGCGTTAAGTTTATAGTAGGGAAATATAACGGTTAACTCTAGACTTGAACAGGTTGATATTGTAATGATCGGGGAAACATCCTCTTGGGAGCCGGTTCCATAGGGCAGGGGTTCGCGGCAAGAAGCTGTTTGAGTGGAACTTACTTCCGCCGATGGAATACGGAAGGAA
>CAHIKZ030000319.1:930000-945000 GCA_903632075.3 Acanthosepion pharaonis | reverse complement strand
CCTTTTAAATTCATATTCTACATTAACCCAACCTTGGTTGATATATCGTTAAAATAACCAACTTATACTCACAAAGTTTTCGTATTTATTACATCTGTCGTACAGGGTAAATTTCGAGCCGGTCTCTTTATTCAGTAGACGAGTGGTAGATCGTTCTCATAAGCTCAATCCTTGACTCACGTAGTGTTGAAAAATTATATACTCAGATTCATTGGTAGAGACGAATAGAGCATCAAATGATACGAGTTATCTCCCCTAATCATTGAAAGCGGAATGAAAATTCGTTCCAAAATTAAAAAAAGAAATTGATTTCAAAATTCCGAGAAGGTTACCGAGTACGACAGACATCTGAAGAAGGCTAGAGGAACTATGGTCGGAACGTTATGAGTATAAGAATCAAAATGAGCCATGGTATATAAAATTAATAGTTTGTCTCAAAACTGTCAAGGAACATTATATGTTTTAACCAAGGCTGTAATCGAACAAACTGTGTAAGATGGATACAGAGTATGAGAGACACCTGACGATGTACTGAGCGTACAACGGCCGAAACTTTATGAAGATAAAAACCAATATGAGCATACTGGTCAGAGTAAAAACATATAATACTTATATATAATTTAATGTTCTGTAAATTCAAATTGACGAACATTTTTAATGCCACATCCCATTATGACGCGGTTAATCATGGCCCTCCACATCTTCCTTTTCATTGTCGTCTTTGAATTGCCATGGTTTCTTGGGAAAGATAGCAGAGTGATTTCCTATTGCCTTTACAGTTTTGTATTTCAGTTACCTGAAATTTTGTCTTTTTACTCGCATATTGCATTTAAACTGTTCCGGGGTGGGGGGGAATATCACCTTACGATTCTTATCTGGGGAAAGAGTGAGCAGTAATTTATTTGGTCTTTTCAAATGTATATCTGAACTGACATGCTTTCACGTAAAAAATACTTTTACATCTGGTGAAAATTATATGTCAACTTCCAGTCACAAGTGTGCCTCCCTTACTGGAAGTCTGACTTAAGAATACTATTTACACGTTTGCCTATTGCTCCAGTGTAGGCAATTGCAGAAAAAATAACTGAAACTTTATATTTGATTCAAAAACCAATGATTAGAATGATTAAAATAGGGTCGCCATATTTTCAGAATAGAAATGCAGAGCAGTTCAAATTTCAATTCAAATGATTTCTAATTTGCTCACATCTTTTTAAATACCATGTCCCTTTAGGACGTGCTTGATTATGACCCTCCACAAATTTCTTTATTGTTTGTGAATTTCTATAATTTCTTGGGAAAGATCGTAAAGAGGTTTCCCACTGCCTTTACTGTTTTGAATTCAGAGTAGTCCTTCTTTTAACTTGGCTAACACCCAAGGTTAAGGAGCCGAGTCTATATTGCTAGGACTGGGAAATGATTGATTCCTACATTTTACTAGGGTATTAGTGCTGAATAAACGCAACAGCCTAAGCCAGCTTGTGGACTCCACTTTCCGCGTCGAAATTAATAGGAGTAGACAAGTTCGTCAATAGGCATAGATAGGTACGCTTAGCTCCTGGTTGATAGACTTCCCCATCTTTTGACAGAAGTAGAGGTTTATTCCTTGTTTCCTGTTTAGATTTGGATTCCCGGTTCCTAAAATATTTTCATTTTTTTTTATTTTTTTTTTTATTTTTTTTTTCGAAGGCACAGTCCGGTAGACGTAATTCACACTCTTAAAAGAAACGAGAACGTCTACTCAAACATGTAAACCACAAAAATAAAGTTTAGAGCAACACACACACACACACACACACACACACACACACACACACACACACACACACATATATATATATATATATATATATATATATATATATATATATATATATGCTGTCGAAAGTACTCGGAATAAGTAGATAATATGTATCCTCACGGTAATTTTCTCTATTTCTTTAATAATGACACCAAAAAAGCACGTCCGTGAATATGAAAGGATTCAATCGAAAATAAATAGAAAAACTTGTCTAAATTATTCAGTGAAACATGTATTAGTGTATGTATATATATATATATATATATATATATATATATATATATGCGTGTATGTGTGTGCATATGTGTGAGTGTGCATGTAAAGTCCAAAGATATTAACCACAAATAAGTAGACTGTAACAAATATCATCTTTAACGTGAGTGAATTAATGTCTAGAAAATTTGTTAAAAAGAGCCGACAAACAGCGTTGAATCGAATCCTTTACACCTGGTAGTAAAATGTAAGAAAAGGAACAAGTCTATTTACACAAAGTGTAAACTCTATAAACAATCAATCGATTACTGAAAAAAAAAATAGGTTGACTCCTGCTTATTTATAATTTCCAATAAGGAAACAAAACAGGATTGTTCTTCCTCTATGTGCCGCGTTCGTTCAAGCTATAGGCGATCATGGCGCTCCTCGACTTCTTATACTTTGTGTCTCTTAGCTGTTTTTTCTCACTTTGCTAAAACCCCTGCTTCTCGTTCATTTACACAAGCCCGTCATTTAAGTGTCTTACTGCCACCCATTATCTCTCTTACCCTCAATATGCCCGTTAGATTTAAGTTTTCCAAAGCTTCCTTTGTCTCAAAGAAATTTTAGCTTTCTTTTCCTGATTCTGATTGTAAGTTTTCTTTCTGTTGCCATATTCTTTAAGATTTCCTTAATGTTCACTCGCTCCCTCAATGGAATTCTCAGTATCCTTCTGTAGAAGCACATTTCTGCTGTTTCCAGTTTTCTCCTCATCCATGGTGAGATTGTCCAGCGTTCTCTACCATAGAAGCGAGACTTGATATCACATAACAATCGAACAATTTTCTTTGTTTCTAGCGAGATTTTTTTCGTTTCTCAGTACCTTTGCTTAGCTTTTGGAAGGCATCTTTTGCTAGTCCAATGCGTGTTCGGTACTAATTGATCTATGGGAATTATCCTATTCTGTCTGCCAGGAAGATATGAATTAATTCCTGGCCATTGATATTGCCTTTTGTCCCCCGATTTTCAATGCGTAGAAATAGGTTAAGTATTGAATTCTGCCAAACCAAGCTTTCGGTGAATTTGTAAAATTAAGATAATCATATAATTTCATTTTTAAGCGATAATCTTATTATTTTAATTTTTATTGCCTCTTAGCCGTGTTAATTAAGTAATAATAGTAGTACTTTTATTAATTATTAAATAATGGCTAATAAAAAAATTTCTTTGACGGCGTGTTATACACACCCTTTCTACCCTGGAGGCACCCCAACGAAATTAATATTTTGCATGTTTTCTGGCAAAACGTAGACAACTATGAAATATGTATTCTTATTATATTCGTTTTAGTTGTTCACTAGTTTAGTACCTATGGAATTTAGATTTATTTATTCACTAGAACCTATCGTTTCGCCGACAGCAAGGTGATCAAATTTCAAATCTAAATTGTTTTTCGATTTAAAATATTGTTTTATTAGAAAATATATTTGGTAAGAATACAAAAGGAGTCATAAAAATAGACTTCAAAGGTCCGGCTTATATTCTTTTCCTGTTTCCCACGGGTTGTTGCCAGAAAAAAAGGAGATTAGCTCTAGTGACACAGACGTACATTTCAATTTCATACATATTTAATTCAATGACAGACCTAAAAAATATATCTAGGCTTACGACAACATCACGTTGAGACACAGGGATCCATACGATCACCGAAGTTAAGCAATGTCGAGCTTTGTCAGTAACCATATGGTTGACTGCTTGGGAATACCAGGTGATGTAAGCTTGGATGTGCGGGTGGTATAAATCGATAATGGCTGGGAATTGTTAATCGGTGAGCCGAGTTCCAATTCCACTTGGATCCGTTATATTCATTTATGCGCAAATACCCTTGGGAAAAGAATGAATTCATTTTTCTCCCCACTGCTATGGGTTAATTAGTAAAGACTTGTGTCACTGAATCGTTATTATCTCACCCCATCAAAAAAAACTCACAATCTAAAAATATTTTCTGGCTTTAAATAACCTGTAAATGGTTCATAAACCGTAAAAAACGAATCGATCAATCAATAGATTTCTTAAAATGCCCATTTACACACAGAAGCAGTAGCGACGTACCCATACATGTATGACGAAAAAATACCCTATTCTCGTCATCAGAAAAAATGCTGTTCTCCTTGACAATGCAAGGCCGAACACAGTAAGAATAACACACGTAAAAATTTCCAACGTGGTTGGTGTGTTCTACACCTCACCTCACACGCCACATTCGCCTGAATTTGCACCAATGGATTGTTAACGTTTTCAATCGCTGCAAAACACTTTGATAGGGAAACTTTCTCCAATGAAAATCAGATTGAGGAGTTCGTCAAAACGTTTTCACATTAAAACCTGGGAAATTGTACTCAAAAGGTACCGACGAATTACCTGGTGAATGGCATCAAGTCAATGCAAATAATGGTGAATATACAGGGTGGTCCGAAAGTCTTGTCACCAACACATAATATAATTTTCTATTGTAGATGGCGCTTCCAGTTTGGAAGAGAGTTGGGTAACAAGACTTTCGGACCACTCTGGATAATTGCACAAAGTGTTATAGAACTTTACTTTTCTGAATATAATGTTGATAAAGAAAATTAGAAATTTCTTATGACTCCAAACAAACAGTAAATGAATAAATATTTAAAACAATGATTTAATGAATTCAGACAAACTGTTGCGGTTACATTTGAATCGATCGGGCGCTTGAAGCTGAGTGATGGCTAACGGGCTAGTTTGGATGTCCTATTTAAAATGAGTTCCATCTTAAGCAGGTATCGATTATCATTTCTCGATACCAGCTTCATAAATATCAACCTTAGAGTTGGTGTGGTTATTAATCTAGAAACGAATAAACTATTATTTATCATTTGATTCTACAGTGTGTTAACAGGAGTAGATAGATTGATCCCTCCTCAGTCTTTTGAACAGGAGTAGAAGGTTTATCACTTTTCTCCGGTTTAGAAATGGGTTTCCGATTCTTTCTAAAGTTTACTTCAGCTCTATACTTCTAACGTCTCTGGCTAAAGTCCGAAATTTTATTTACTATTTTTTCCTCAATAGAAGTAGATAGGTTCCTCTATCGTCCGGTTTACACTCCTCCCTAGTGTTTTGAATCGGAGTAGAGGTTTATCCCTTGTTTACTGTTTAGGTTTGGATTTCCGGTTCCTTCTATAGTTTTCTAATTGTCTTTCACTCCCAGGAGCCTCTTGCGTCTTAGTGACATTATCGCCTTGCTTGGAATGAATTGATAAAGAAAAATGTAAATTTTAATGTATTTCTCTTACGGATCTTAGTCGTGATATCATTAGTTACAGAAAACAGCTATCAAGTATGGCAATTATTCGATATAATATAATTATTTAAAAAATTGGGTTAAAAAGTTTTTAATTAATGAAGAAAATGTGATAGTTTCGTGACTGAAGTCTCGCACACATGAAATAATTGCAAAAGCGATAACCTTGAGATTCTAGATCTGAGAAGAAAAAAAAACTATTTATAATATTTGATAGAGAAAAGGAAAAGTATAACATTCCTTTTGACAGTAGTTGTAAAATTCATTTGTCTACGTGAACATTCATTGTTTGGATAAATACTTCAAGACCTGACAATGCAAACACTAGAAAAACAACAGAATTAGGTAAATAAAAAAATGTCGAAATGCATAGTTGTAAAAGTTGTTTATTTTAAGCGTCATTTCAATTCATAACATCGCTAACACAAATATTTAGTAAGTTCAGTATGTCTTCTTTAGGTGCCATGTCCCTTCAGGGCGTAGGCGATCATGGCTCTCCACAACTTCTTGTCCCCTGTAGCTCTTAATAAATCCTGTCTTGCTATTTCTCCCAAGCCTTTTTACGCCATCCATTTACTCAAGTTCCTCCAGTATATCATGCATTGTCTTCCTCTGTTCTTCTTGCCCTTTATCTGTCCTGTGAGTATCAGATTTTCCAAGCCCTCTTTCTTCACTATATGTCATAGAAACCTCAACTGCCTCTTGCTGATGTTAAATATTAGTTTCCTTCTTGTTTGAATTTTCTCGAAAACTTCTTCGTTACTCACATGTTCGGTCCACGGTATCCTCAGCATCCTTCTGTAGAACCATATTTCTGCTGCTTCAAGTCTCCTCTTCATCTTTGAGGAGATTGTTCAACACTCACTGCTATCCAGGGGGACAGATATCATATAGAAGTCTTGTAATCTTTTCCTTTTGTCTAGCGAAATTTTCCTAGACCAAATTAGATTAAACGGTGTATCGCCTCACGCCACTTTTTAGAGTGGTTGGACGTCACATGTACTGTAGCCATTACAGCAGTGGTGTGGCGAGGGCAAGATAGCCTCATGGAGTTAATTCCTATTCAGAATGATTTTGAATTCAGAGAGAGGCGTGTAAAGCCAGGACATATTCAACCTATACTGGGAGAGAAGTTTTTTTTGTTTGTTTTTTTTTTTTTGTAAGGCAATTCAACCCAAGCAAGGGGTTAGAGAAGGACGGGGAACAAGCTCAGAGTGTCAGATGTCGATTGACATTACACTTGAATATTTGAAGGTTATAGTCATCGGGTAAGCAACTAAGGAGAAGGGTGTTCCACAGACGGGAAGTTCTACCAGGATTCATTATTGGTGGCTGCAATCTTAACAACATAAGATATGCAGATGTCACAGTGTCGATATTAGACACAGAAAAGAAATTACAAGAACTCCTATAGAAGGTAGTGAAGGAAAACGAGAAGAAAGGATTAAACATCTATTGCAAGAAGACATAATTCTTGGATGTTAACAAAAGGAACAGCCCAACATGCAAATTACAAATTGAAGATACCAAAAATAAAACAAGTACAACATTTTAAATATCAGGGAAATGTTTTAACAGAGGACGGAAAGTGCGACATTGAAATCTAAAAGCGCATTGGGGTCGTGAAAGATGCCTTCCAAAGCAATGCAGAGAATTAAGTAACAGAAAAAATTCTTTAGAAACAAAGAAAAGAGAATTGAACCGTTACGTTATATCTTTCCTCCTATATGGCAGTGAATGCTGAAAAATATCCTCTCTGATGAAGAAGAGGCTTGAAGCAACGGAAATGTGGTTCTACATAAGGATGCTGAGGATACCATGGACCGGGCATGTGAGTAACGACGAAGATTTAGAGAAAATGGAAATAAAATGGATACTTATATTTAACATCAGAAAGAGACAGTTGAAATTTCTAGGGAACATAAATGAGAAAAGAGGACTTGGAAAATTTGATACTCGCATGACAGATTAAAGGCAAGAAGGACAGAGGAAAACAACGCATAACCTACTTAGTGAATTTGAGTAAATGGATGGCGAAATAGGAGAGATAAAAAGATAAAATACATTAAGAGCTACAAAGGATAAGAAATTGTGGAGGGCCATGATCGCCTACATCATGAAGTAACGTGGTACATAGAAGAAGTAAAATGTGGTAAAACATGTAGTTCTGGAATATCCTTTTAACCAATCATTTGGATGTAACCTAAAATAATTGTTCTATGAATTCGATAGATTTACTATTGATCTCATTTCTTCCAGAATACGCATCATTTTTTTGATTGATTTAGAAATATAAATGAGATCAGAAAGATAACTTTGGGGTCAATATTGGGACCCTGTTTTTTTGTTTTTTTATAAAGTTCTGGCCTCTTTCTCTTGTAGAAAAATTGCGATTTATAGGTTAGTATCCTTTTTCCGAAATTCTAAAATCCGAAAACCTCCAAAATCCGAAAGTTTTTCAATGCTAACATGACTTGCCACAAATGGAAATTTTCAGAAAGGTTCCTAAGTGATGTGCAGCTGTTGTAAGTGACTTCATCTGTCCTGGGTGGAGGTTTCCCAGCCCAGCTAGGTAGTCTACGTTGACGCTAGATTTTGTTAGCGATCGTCCCAGCCACACCTTCCTTAGTGGATTACGTATCAGGTGTTTCGTGCTCAGTAAAGATATTATTCAAAATTTCAAAAAGTCCTGCATATATATATATATATTTGTAAGTAGTGATCATGTTTTTTGTACACATACGGAAAGTACAAAACATTATTTTTATGTGAAAACTTAATTTCAACACTTAAAAATCCGTGTGAGCATTACATGACTAGCATCATTATCTGTATTTATTTTTTTTTAATTATTTTATTTATTTTTATCTGTATTTATTTTTTATTTTTTTCAAATTTTATATAAAACCACGTTCAGCGTATATGTTATTTATATGAAACTACCTTCAAGGTATATGTATTAGCTGTGTTATGAAATGTAAAGGGATATCGTGTTTATGCTAGGGTTCAATTCCCAAGCTGCACCATTTTATAGATGCTAGATACAAAAGTAAATGGCCTGTATTCCAAAATACGAAAAAATCGGAAAACCGAAGCACTTCCGGCCCCAAGAATTTCAGATAAAGGATTCTCGACCTGTGTTAAAATGTCTTATAGAGAAAAATAAAAGAAAGGATACAAACAATCTCTTTGCGTTCTTTAATATATTTGTTGCCTATGACACTAAGCTATGTTTGCCTAATATCTAGATAAAAGCATAGACAAACAACGAAGATTGTAAAGAATAAGGGAGAAAATAAGATGATACAGACAGGGGGAGAGATGATCA
This sequence comes from Acanthosepion pharaonis, assembly GCA_903632075.3. NCBI lineage: Eukaryota > Metazoa > Mollusca > Cephalopoda > Sepiida > Sepiidae > Acanthosepion > Acanthosepion pharaonis. The sequence goes on along the minus strand of CAHIKZ030000319.1, from coordinate 936,351 downwards.
GAGACAATGACATAATGAATAATCTTATTATCAACAATTGAGGAAATCTTTTAATAACTCGCCAAATCGAAGCAAGGCGAGAAAGCCACTAAGACACTAGAGATTACTGAAAGTTAAGGAAATTGAAAGACGTTACTAAGGAGAAAGAACAACAGGGAAAACAGGAATCATTGAGATAGAAGAAGAGTATTGATGTTACATTTTAATTTTTGAAGATTGTAGATGACAAGAAAGCAACAAGCTGGAAGAGAGTTTCACAAGGAAGAAGTACACGAGAAAAATATATTAGAATAGAAATTATAGTTTCAGTTACCAATTTAAATAGTGGAATTTATGCAACCTACGTGCCTATTTAATATTGCGCTTAAATTCGTGAAATTGAGTTACCAAAGTGGGAACTCGAGATGCCGTACCAAGTCCGATAACTTTGATTCTGTAGATAAAGGTATGAATGCGAGTCAGAAAGAAACCGTTCAGTTCTAAACGAAGAATTAACTTTTATTTTATCAGCTAATTCATTAAAATATCGAGTTTTAAAGTTTCTACAATTCTTTTAATTTTTCGAAGAATCTGCAATGTTGTTGGTCCTCACCTGACATCTCCTCTTCAATCACTTTCCTGTCGCTGTAGCTTCCCTGTGTCTTTTTCATAAATACATTCATGGTAATTGTTCTCCTAAACTTTGGTTGATGGTACCTAGACTTTATGAATTTAATAGATTCGGAACAAAATCCTGTCATTTTACAGTTGAACTGGCTAGATGCAACCGTAAGTTCTTTGAGAACAGTTTCTTCCATTGCACTTCTCGCACGTGTGGAACTCTCTTCCGGCTTCGGTCGTTATCTGTTGCTTTCCTGATTCCTGTTTTTTTTTTTTTTTCGCTCTTTAATAATGTCTTCTTTTTCTTATTTTTCAAACTCACTAAACTCCCTGTGTCTTAGTGGCTTTATTGCCTTCTTTGGAGTGAGATGATAAAAAAAAAACCTTGGACTAGTTGAAAGTTTATCCATTAATTGTTCTTCTAATGAAATCATTTCTTTCAATTAATCAGAAATAATTTATAATTATTTTAAAAATGTTAATATACTTTCTAATTCTCTACACCAACTGAAGCAACATCTGCTGCTCACCATCAGGTTTGGTGACATTGTTCAAAGTGGGGCAAAAAAATAGATTAATAAAAATATTTTCCTGCGATATATATATATATATATATATATATGTGTGTGTGTGTGTGCGCGCGTGTGTATGTGTAATCCACAGACAGACTGTTTCGCTGTATCCCAACTCATGAGTGTGGTTAGACATCAGATTCCCTCAAGTCAGGATCGAAACCCAACCGATCTGGCATCAATCGGAGATTTTTCCCCTATACACACGCACACACATACAGACACACACATACATACATATATATATGTGTGGGTGGAATGTGTGGGTGTACAAGTGAGCATCATATATATATGTATATATGATGCGCACTTGTACACATAAAATTTAATAACTACTTAAGCATGTAGACCTCAATTAATTTTTTCTATACTATCGCGGCTTATTTTTAGGGATATTACTTGTTTTCTTTTAATATAGATTTTTATTTTATATATATATATATATATATATATATATATATATATATATGTGTGTGTGTGTGTGTGTGTGTGTGTGTGTGTGTGTGTGTGTGTGTTGTGTTTAAAAGTTTTTATAAGTCATGATAGTTTTTTTTATATTTTTTATATTTAAATATTTTATATTTATCGATTAATATATTTTTCTTTAGTAATGTTAATAAATTTATATTAGGCTAAATTAGATGCCTCCCTTTATGTAAATCTTACTTATTATAAAACGCAGATTGTGTGTGTGTCTGTACGTTTATATATTGGATCGGATTTTCTACATTTTTCAACCGATTTCAACAAAACTTCACAGGACTGCGTAAAATTACCTTGCGGTGGTTCTGACAGTGCCAAAAATTGGAAAAACACAATTGTTTTTGCATGAAATCAATTTGAAAACACGATAAAACACGATTCTGTCGCCAGAATTAAAGGGGGACAACTCATATCGAGTTATCCTTATTATAAAACCCAGGTTGTGTGTGTGTGTGTGTGTGTGTGTGTGTGTGTGTGTGTGTGTGTGTGTGTGTGTGTGTGTGTGTTCGTTTATATATGGGATCAGATTTCCTACATTTTTCAACCGATTTCAACAAAACTTCACCTTTTTTTGGCAGGTAGTGTTTCTTATTGTTTTGCACACTTTTTTCTTTATTTCTACATTCAGAATGCTTTAAAAATTCCATTTACAAGACAATTGTTTATAATAAAATTATATTCAATCGATAGACTCATAACAATTGAAAACAATGTTTTTATTTGAGTTTGGGTTTGACTAATTCGTAAAAAAAAAAAAAACTAATTAAGACATGCGTGTCTGTCAACCTTAGACAATAATCTTTGTCAGTTTTATTTTTCAGTCTTTATGATGGTCGATACTTGATCTATCTCTTACTGTTACATCCCCGGACAAAACCGAGCTCTCCTGCTAGTAATTAATAATTAATCGTTGATAACCCACTAAATTAATAATTCATAATAAATACTTATCTTTCATATGTTCATATGGTAATACCAGTTATTTTAGTTCCTAGATTTAATGTGATGAGAAATATGATTATTTTTTTTAAGTTTATGAGAAAACTATATCCCAATATAGATTGTGCTTAACTACGCCAGCATTGTGTTAAACTTATATTTTTTCAAATTATATATAAGTAACGGTCAGTACACACTCAGCACCTGAAGATTGCGTTTGGTATGAAACTCCCAGTGCGAACGGTTTGGGATAATATATATATATATATATATATATATATATATATATATAAAATCGAACATTGAAGTCATACTTAGATGTTAGACACAATCGTGGCCTGACGATTGTGTCTAACATAAAACAGCCTGTTGCCTGACGATTGACTTCAATGTTCACTTATATATATATATATATATATATATATATATATATATATATATATATATATATATATAGTAGCGTCCAAAACTAAGGGACAAAATTTTAAAACCTAATATTTGTTAGAAATAACAACTGTGAAAAGCTGAAATTTTGACAACTGGTAGTCGTTATCATCCATAATAACATACTAAAATTTGAATCATTTGCAAAGGATAGAAAAAGAATTATAACAATTATTTATTTATTTTCAAATTTGGAACGTCCAAAAGTAAGGGACAAAATTGAGAAAAAAAATATAACAGTATGCTATATTCAAATTTTTTGATTTCCTCTAAAGAATAAGTCTTAGTCATTTGTAAACGTTGCATCAGCTGGCACCATGGCGAAACGCCAAAAACTTGATTACTCTGTGAGAAAAGGTTTTAAAATTTTGTCCCTTTTAAAAATTTTTGAACGCTACTATATATATATATATATATATATATATATATATATATATATATATATAGACAAAAATCCGTAGTAATTAATCTAAGAAGATCCTATTAATATAAAATATTAAAACTCATCCACGAAAGAGAGCTCAATATAATTTTTAGTATATATCATATAAGTGAATTACAAGTAATGAGATCCAAAGAATTTACCACTACGTTTTATGGTTTATTACTTTTTTTAATATAAATTTTATTATACATATTTTACTTTTATATATATTTTATATAATTTTATGGGTTTTTAAAACAATTTGTAAATTACTTGGATCTCATTAATTGTAATTCATACACACACACACACATATATATAAAGTTAAAACTATCACTTAAGCAGAAATGTTCATAATATTTATAATATAAATGTGGGGGCGCGCGGGGGGAGTGGTGGTGTGAGGAATTTGAATAACAATTCATCATTTTCAATCACAAGTGTCTAAACTGATTTATTTTGCCATCATAAAAATCTCGAAGATTTTTGTTTCGTCACTTCCGGATAGCGTTTCGGTGGGAATTACCCGTACTTTTGACGTCGTTATAAACTAAGAAAAGTAATAAATCTGTCGACTGGAGGACATTTCTTGAAATTACTGCATAATTAACTTTTTATCTGAATCTCGTTAGGCGGGGTGTTTTTAATCATTGTATTTTCCTTTTATTTCCTTTGTTCTAATGCCCTAAGTTCTTTTTATTTGTTTGTTTGTTTTTTTTTTACACAAAGTTTCAGCTGTGTATAATTGGGGAGGAGTTATATACGCGTACCCTGAACATCATCAACATTCAAATGCACAACAGACACCAAATGAACTGTAACGTTGTGAAAGCAAATGACAATAATAGTAAATAAAACCACATATGGCGACTTAAATTGTTAATATTATTGTTGTTGCTGTTGCTACTATTTACGTGTGTTGATCTGCTTGTTATGAATAATCAAGAGTGGTCTCCCCTTGGTTTGTTACTCTCCTCTTAAAGAGAACTATTTCTGTTTATTGGGACTATAAAAGGACGCTATATGCCAACCTTTTATTCTCAGTTGAATAAAGCTTTCTTAAAGCCTACACCTGCGTACTTTTGTAATTACACTGCTGTCTGTCTATTATTATTATTATTATTATTATTATTGCTGTTGTTGTTGCTGTTTATTATTATTGATTTGATATATGGTTATTATTACTATTATTATTGTTTTTGCTTTCTTGTGTTTATTTGCTGTTTGATTAATATTATTATTGTTACTGATGTTGTTTACATTTGTTGATGGTTATTATTATTATTATTGTTATTGCTAATGTTTAATTGTGTCGATCTACTGCTTGATTATTATTATTATTATTGTTGTTGTTGTTATTGTTGCTGATATTGTTTACTTCTGTTGATTTGCTGTCTGATTATTGTTGCTGTTATTGTGATTGATGATGGTAATGGTGATGACTTCTGTTGATTTTCTGTTATTATTGTTGTTTTTGTTGTAGCAGATAAAGACTTTCATGTGGATGGCATGCATGGAGTCAAATTAGTTCATTAATGTCTAAACTGTCAACCGCACACAACCGCTTTCTCAGATCAATCCTTAAAATGGCTTCGAGCGAATGAACCCTGTAGATTTTTCTTGAAGACTACCTTCTTCGAGCCTCGTAGACTGGCGCCATAGAATCACAAACAAAGAACTGTACAAATTAAGAAATGCCAAATTACTTGAGGGGCTTTAAATAGAAGCAACGACAAATGATAACACATGCAACTCAAAGAGAAAATAGCGATATAATCAAGATGTTGACATTCCACACTGCCATAAACAAAATGTTATTGAGGAAACCCCCATCAATATTGGAAAGAGTGATAACAGTTGACTTAAAAAATCTATTTTCCTGAAAAAAGAATAATAAAAGGATTCTATAAATTTCAACGAACGATCGCACTGGTAGTTCGGTCAGTGAATGCCAAATATTTATATATAAGGAATCGGCTGATATTATCATTACCATTATATAACATTATATCAACAGTATTGAATTATACGTATGGTTTCAGATGTTATAATAGTATTGAGCGACTAGCAATATTGAAGCATCATTTTTAACTGAGTCTCAAAGTTGCTGAATCTTCTCGCAGAATTTGTGAAGTTGAAAGGAATGAAACATTATCTGGCCTGTTACCCAAAACTAGTTTAAACCTTTAAACGTGAGCGACTATCAGTTGTTGATTATGATAGTTCAAAATGCAAAAGAAAAGAAAACACTAGAAAACTTTCAGAAGAGTTAGAATCATCGAAATATTTTTATCAATTCACATCAAGCAAGGCGATAATGCAGGGGGCTACTGGGAGTGAAAAATAATGGAAAAGACTTTAGAAGGACCTGGAAACCTAATCATAAACAGAAAAAATGTATAGACCTCTGTTCAAAAGACGAGGGAAGATTGTGAATCAGAACATAGGTGAACTACCTACTCATATTAAAGAAAAAAATATAGTAAATAAAATTTCAAAGTTCAGGTGAAGATGTTAGAAATATGGAGTTGAAGTAAATTTTAAAAGTAAACAGAAATCCAATCCTAAACAGGGAAGACAGTATAAACCTCTACTTTCCTTAAAAATAAACAGGCGAGGAGTGTGAACCGGACAATAGACGAACCTACCATATAGAGAGACAAACGTGTATAGATGTTGAATCAGGTTACTTTTGACACACCCTAATATAACATGATATAAAATCACGTTACATTTTTATTGTAAAAAATGTTGAATTTTGATTATTACGTAATTTATTCCCAACAGAAAATCCTAGTTGCACCGGAAATGTTTCCCCTTTTCTCTCTCTCTCTCTCTCTCACACACACACACACACACACTCACTCTCTCTCTCTCTCTCTCTCTCTC
>CAHIKZ030000319.1:912500-925000 GCA_903632075.3 Acanthosepion pharaonis | reverse complement strand
AAAATGTATTCAGTATAAATACGGAAGAATTTATAAAAATGACTTTAAAGAACCGCATATTTTGGCTTGTGCTCTTTTCCTGTTATTCAGGGGTTGTTGCCAGACACATAGGGAAATCAACTCTCGCAACATAGATATTCTTTTCAATTTCAGTTAATATTGCATGTGCATTTGCGTAGGCGTGTGTATATTTGAACTCAGTGATAGAAAGAATCTCGAAAATTAAAAAATAAATAAAATAATTTTAGTACTGAGTAATTTCCGAAAAATTCGATTAAATCTTATATAGGTACCTCTACAAAAAACCCGATAGCTAAAGTTTAAAATGATTTTTTTTAAATAAACATCTTCCTTGAAGCTTTTATTTGTTTGAAATTTCAAGCTAATAGATTAAATTTAACATTTCCAATAATCAAAATAATTTAATGTATTTCAAAAACTAATTTAAATTGACTTGAAGGAGTTTTTTTTCTTTTTTTTTTTTTTTTTTTTTTGCTAAAATAGTAAAAAATGTATTTCATCGCTATGTAATTCTCTTTATTAAAAAAAGTTCAAAAAATAAAAAAAAATGCTTTTTTGAAACTTTAAGGAATATTGGCTGATTTAAAATATAATTGACCTGATTTGAAACAAATATTATTTACTTTAAGTTTAAAATATAACAGAAATGGATTTTTTACCCGACAGTAGTTGTGTTGACTTGCTAACAGCGTGATGGCAGATCTAATGCTGTTCTATGGAGACTTTATCTGTAAAGCATAATTTAAGAAAATGACGTGAGTACATTTTTTATATATATTTTTTTCATTATTACCCAGTAATTTTTAAAATCTTGAAAAATATTCTCTGGCATCTCCTGTTTTATTGAATTTTTGAAATTTCGGCTTTAAATTTACTATAGTGATCGCTCTTATTTGCTGATAATGTCGTGCATGGTCGTCCGTACTTACAAAAATCGGTACGTTTATACGCATACAAAAAAATTCAAAATCCTTTTAAAATATTGGTGTTTGATGATTTGTATTAAACTGTTTCATTTATGATTTGTAAATATAATTTTCATTTAATAATAGCATCATCTAAAAGGCTGAAATTAATACAGAATTTTAAAAGATTTAAAACTTAATAAATTTTTCTAATTAGAATTTTTAAAAAGGGAAACATTTCTTGTAAAAATTTATTATTAATCAAAAAAATTTTTTTCTTAAGACAGTAGTGTCTGGAATATATCTTAATTATAAAAGCAATTAAAAGTTTTTCTAATTAAATAATGTCATGGTTTTATTGCATTTTTTATTTTAGGAATCAGAGCAGTTTTTAATAACATATACGATAATTTTTTTTTTTTTAGAGAGAGATCTGAAGCTAAACACCAAATTGCGTTTTTAGATTATTTAATTATTAGGATTTATTTAGACAGGTACAAAACTAAAGCAGTAACACACCCAGTGAGATTCAAATACTCGATAATTATTAGGAAAGACCAGCAAGAAAAGCTTATTAAATCTTAAATTTAGTCTTTCTTTGTATCGGGTGATGTATAATATTTTGGGGTTATCTACTAATATTGGTCTTATGTTGATAATTGTACTTTAGTCGTTCATGATGTGTTGATCGTTTTCACTGGCTATTGGTATCGACTAATACGTCAATGAAAGTGATTTTGTCGTTCGTAAGTAAAGTGTACAACAGAGTTATTCTGAAAGATTTCTTTCAGTTTTTTTATTTCTTCTAAGCTGTTTGCTAATATGAAATTATTGTCGGTATAGCGTGCGTATATGATGGGGGGCGCATGGTGGATTTATTGAAGACTTTGTTTTTCACAACCACACGTGCAGAAATTAGATGGTGTTGGTCCCTGTGTCGAACTCATCGCTACGTCACAAGTTTGTGTATAAATGCTGCCGTAATGATAGTAAAGGAGTACTTGTATACATATATGTGCGTGTCTGTGTGTATTTGTGTCTGTACTTGTGTGTGTGTACTTTTTTTTTAAGCGTTTCACCCCAAGCAAGGCGAGAAGCCACTAGGACGCAAGGGGTTACAGAAAATTTGGAGCAAGATCAGATAGGAGTGATAGAAGAAAGGATGAGGAGAAGGGTAGTGGATAGATCAAGGCAACTGGAGATGTCGATTGACATTACATTTGAATAGCTGGAGATTATAGCTCTCAGGGAAACTGGAATATGGAAGGGAGTTCCTCAGGCGAGAGGTGCGAGACATGAAGCTATTGGAGTAGAAGAGACGGCCACATTTAGGAGTTTCGACTGTGAAAGGTTGAGAGCGAGATGCCAACCTCGTAGGGCGCTTGAACTCATGAAGTCTGGGAACCAGCGAATGCAGCTTCTCGGAGCAATTGCCATGAAAGTATTTGTAAAACAGACAGAGAGAGGCGACGGCGCGTCTGTGAGAAAGTTACTGTAGACGAGATGCCAGAGCAGGGCCTTGTGTGTGTGTGTGTGTGTGTGTGTGTACTTGTGTGTGTGTGTGTGTGTGTGTGTGTGTGTGTGTGTGTACTTGTGTGTGTGTGTGTGTGTGTGTGTGTGTGTGTGTGTGTGTGTGTGTGTGTGTGTGTGTGTGTGTGTGTGTGTGTGTGTAACGGGTTTCGTCCTCTGGATTGATGATTTTTTACAGTTTATCAACCCCTTATAGGCTATCCAAAATGGAAATATATTTTTGAATTGTAATAATAATTCTTTGAGAAAACCTAAGAGATAAAAATAGATTGAATGGTTCAGTGAAAGAATAGAGAAAAGTAAGTGACATCAGTCAGTCAGTTATGTGCCATGCGTGATACACGTTTAGGCGATCATGACTGACGAGGCAGATTCCTCGCTGTAGGTTGCCATTTCTTTCTGCGGTAGACCAGTTGCCATCTAAGGCTATAGAACCCGGTCTGCCCTTATATTTACCCATAGCTGGTAGGGGGGAAGAAGAGGTGTCATAACTTTCCCAAGCACTTAAGTGAATGTGATGGATTCGACTGGAATTCGAACTCGGCTCTCCGATTCCTCAATCCGAGCCGCTATCCATTGCCTCCTCTTCTGATGTGATAACACAGGATTGATTAAGCGACAAAGGTCTGATGTTGTTGGGACGCAAGCAATAAAGATAAGAAGGGCAGCAAGAAGAAAGGATAAGTGATGAAGCAAAAGGATGGTAAACGCTTCCTAAATCATAGCAAATGTAAAAGGAAAAAAAGTAGGATATATTAAATAAACCAGTACTTAAATTCTTTTTTGATTGTTCTGATCATCGTGCAGATTCTTCACTGTTTCCAACGTTTTGTTGCCATCACACGATAATTTCTTTCCTTTTTGAGCTTATATATTTTTATGACACATGGAAATATTTATATTTCTGAATTAAATAATAATAATAATAATAACAAAGTTTGTATTACGCAAAAAAGGCTTACGGTCATATCACGTTCGTACGATTACCGAAGGTAAGGAACGTCGAGCCTGGTCAGTGCCGAGATGGGTGACAACTTGGGAATACCAGGTATTGCAAGCTTGGGCGTACGGGTGGTTTAATGGATAATGGGCGATAACTGTTAATAGGAAAACCGAGTTCCAATTCCAATTGGGTTCGTTATATTCGCTTCCGAGCAAATACCCTTGGGAGAAGTATAACTCCACCTCGTATTCGCCAAATATGGGTTAATTAGTAAGACTACTACAGTGTAACCCGGATATAAGAGACTCGGATATAAGAGAAACCCCGATATAAGAGAGATTTTCTCTGGTGCCAAATTAGAGCCTGTGTTAATATATATAAAATAGACCACACCCGGATATAAGAGAAACCCCGATATAAGAGACTTCTTCTTCGGTCCCGACAACTCTCTTATATCCGGGTTACACTGTATCACTAAATCATCATTATATTAAAAGAAATTAAAGAAAAACATTCTTACTGTTTACTAGGTGGAGTAATGGATAGCGGTTCGGTTTGAGCAATCGGAGCGCCGAGTTCGAATTCCAGTCGAATCCATTACGTTCACTTACGTGCTAATACCCTGGGAAAGGTATGAATCCTCTTCTTCTCCCTCCAGCTAATATCAGGACAGACTGGGTTCTGTAGCCTTGGATGGAAGCTGGTCTACCGCAAAAAGAAATGGCAACCTAGCACGGGGAAAAATCTGCTTCGTCAGTCATGTATCGAACGATACATGATCGCCTAAGCGTGTATCACGCATGGCACATAACTGATTGACTGAGTGTATTTCTGGATGATAAAGCCTTTTAAGGCAAGCACACATTGTAAGTAAAGTGCCCAGTATTAAGAAATAGCTCATTGATAATAAACAAATAAAATGAAATGTTCAAACTTATCTTCCTGAATAAAGTTTTGCAGAAATAGTATCCGGTTGTCAGGTGCAATTTACTATCTAATCCTCCACCCTGAAGATTTGATAACCCGGAATGCAAATAGCTTGAATATTTTAATAGCTTACTATTCAGACTGGGAAGTGTGTGAACCGGACGATATATATAAAGAAAAGAATATATATATATGTACTAATTCTTTTCTTTTACGAAATTTTTGTTTTGCTTTAATATTTGTTTGCAATTATCTGACGAGTCCTGAATATATATGTATATGAAAATACTCTTCAAAATTAACTGACAAGAAAATATTTGTGCCATAAGGAAGGTAAAGGTGTCGGCATTCAAGTTATTTTTTATGCAACATTGTCAAATTGATGGATACTGCGGAAGGGACATTCTGATTGGCTTATAAATGGCTGTTATTTAAGCTGCTCAACAGGAAACCAGACATAAAAATGAATGAAAAAAAATTGAATTTCTAGACAGCATAAAAGGGGTTTACACATTTAAATAAAATGGGATATTTGTTACCGGTTAATGGGATTTGTTTTTTTTATTTTTTGTAATTTATTTTCTATTGCCAACATATTGGCGTCAACATCAGCATTCGAGACAACGTAGTAGTGGTATGGCCAACATATATATTATTTTTTCTGTTGGAGATACAATCGCCCAAGGGACATTTAAATTTATATACATTATTGGTTTTCTGCAACACTTTATTTGGTAGGGATGAGTCATTACGAATGATTAAATTGGATATATTGAATTTAGTATAGTATATAATTCATTTTATTTTCTTACTAGGATCTGTGGTGGATAGATTAGTATTAAGTATTAGTAAGGATACTAAGTAATTTGTACGTAATTACAAGAGGATTCTATTTAAAAATAATTATACAAAACTTGGATAAATTATTTAATGAGACACACACATATATATATATATATATATATATATATATATATATATAGAGAGAGAGAGAGAGAGAGAGAGAGAATTAATAAATTTAATAACGGCTTATCGAGTTATTCTAACGGCTATTGAATTAGACTAATTATAGGCGGTAAAATTTCTATTTTGTGTTTATTGTATTTTCGTGATAGAAATTGTGTAGCGTTTTTTGTTATTAATTTAGGTGATTTAGGAATTGATCATAAAACTAATGTTTATATTTAAGTCATTTGTGAGTTTAGGATTCGCATTTAAGTTGCTGATTTTAGTATTTAATTTATTCAACTATTATTCGGTATTTTATTATTATCAAATATATATAGCTGTGGATGGCCACGTAAGAGAGTCGCTCGTCAAAATCAACAAACAGTAAAAACAGCAGTATTAGACCACCCGGCGTCAATAGCACCGATGTGAACAAATGCGGCCTCACTAGGGGGTTAATTTGTTAACTCACTAGGGGGTTATTAATTTGTTAACACACTAGGGGGTTATTTTGGTTAACTCTATATTCCTGTTTACAACAGTCCGTGACTGTTGTAAACAGGAATATAGAATATAAATACCAGTTACGCAACAACCGGGATTATCTTTGCTGACGAAAGCAGAAATTTAAATAAACAGAAACCCCCAAAACATGACAGTTTACTCAAGGACAATATAATCAGAGCATACAAGAAAGCATCGAGTACGACAGAATATATAAAGTTAAGCAAGAAATCGCCCAAAATTTAAACCTATATGATTGCATAAACCGCATCACTAAATCGTAAGCATTCCGTGCAACAAAATCAGAAAGGACGTTTCTAAACTAACCTAACATGAAGACTTATAAACCAAACTAAAGTTGTTGAACTAAGTAAAATAATTAAAAAGGAATTAATTCATAAGTATGAGTGAAGTTAGAAGTAAATCAGTAAAAATAAAAAAACAAAAAAAAATGATAGAGTATGTTCCATAATATATAATAAAAAGCAAATATATAGTGAATTTATCCAATGAGACATAAACTATTTCTACCCTTCATAACTAAAACTATGTTAGATAAAGTCATCCCCTTAGCTCAGGTAAGCATAAAAATAAGTACAGAACAACCAAAAAGTCATCAAACATTGTCAAAAATCAGTTATTCGAAAACGAAGTCGTTTGGTGAAAGTAAGATACAGAAGAAACTGTGGGATGTTTTGATGAAGCAGTAACCTGTGAGCTGATAGGTATATACATACTACATGAACTAACTAAAATAATCCTCAAAAATGATATAGGCGTTTACAGGGAGAGTGAATTATAATCCTAAGAAACACTAACAGATACAAACACAAGTAAATACAGAAAATAATCATATAGGATTTGTTACAAATACAAAAACAAACCTAAAATAAGTAGATTTTCTAAATCTCACATTCAAACTCAGTAAATGTACATATTAACCATATAGAAAACCCAACGACAAACCAATTGATACATCCTCCAACCAACCACTGGTGATAATCAAGCAGATCCCATAATCAATTAACGACAGATTATCCGACAATCTACTGCTGAAACCATCTTTTAAAAAAGCCAACAAGAATTTTGAGACTATTCTAAAGGATAGTGGGTTTTGACAACACTCACATATACACCAAACAGATAAAAAAGCCAAAAGGAGAAGAAACATCACATGGTTTAATTCACCAGAAAATAAATAAATAACAAACGTAGGGAAATATATATTAAACTCATTCACAAACACTTCCTTGCATCAATCATCCTCACAAACTATTCAACAGAAATACACTAAAAAAACAGTTATAGTTACACCGATAATATGACACAGGTCATACAAAAACATAACAGAAAATAACCATTAGATCACCTACATCAATCAAACCCACCTGAAATGGTAGAGCAAATCATGACTGTCTCTTAAACAGCAATTGCCTGAAAAGTAATATCACATACAAAGCCACCGTAATAACATTTGTTCAACGAAATCGCTTGCTGAAGGTAACACAGAAAAATATACATAGGGGTAAGAGAAGTCATGTGGAAATAGAGAAACTACGCAGATAAGCAGCATTTAACGACAATATACATGGTCATTGAAAAAGAAAGAGCAGGTTTCAAAAATTTAATAAAAACAAATGCTAAGAGACATAAACACATTACTAGATAAGAAAAGATTCGAAATTATTAAAATAAATAAACATTTTCCAGTCTTGTTTAAGTGGCTCTTTTTGTTGTTTTTTTTTTCAGATTTTGTATAAATTTAATTTTTTATAATTTGTGTCAACCCTAAAAATGACTACAACAAAAGAAAAGTCGTTTTGTCTACTGCAAATTTTTATGTAGTACAGTTTTTTTCTCGAGGGATATATAAAAGAAAGAGTGTTTGCCCCTGCTACCTTTGAGACATTGAATTGTTGAAGCTGTGAAGTCACTGCCCACAGATCAATTGATTCAAATGTGGCAAGTAGTGGGATACAGTTTCGATGTTTGTCGCGCGACATGTGGTGCTCGTGTTGAGTGCATACAAGTTGAATAACTTTAATAAACTTTTAAACTTTTTTCTTTCTAGTAATGTGTTAAATGTGTTTCTGTCTCTTAGCATTTGCTTATATTAAATTTTCGAAATCTTCTCCTTCTTTTTAATAACCCTGTGTATGCGAATAATACAATCCTCTAGATATATCTGGGGCCTTAAAATAAAACAAACTTAAATAAAACAAATTAAAGCATAAAAATAACACGGACTATAAGGAACTGGAACCAACCTACAACACAAACTCTAAACATTGTAAACTTTACTCAGAGTAAAACATAACTATAATTAGTTACCCAGACCAATACAAACTATGAAACAAGGTCAGTTTATCTCATAATGCAAGCACGAAAATAAATTCTTACTACGTTACATAAAATTTGAAAGCTACAAGGCTAATATATTGTAAAATACGCAAATAAAATATATGAATGAAATAAAACGCAGAGGAGAATGCGACACTTAATATTCCCTAAACAGAAATAAATTAACCAAAATGTATGAAATAAATAATCAGAGTACGAATGAATACATCCTCACAAAGATTTACTACTAAATAAGCTTAATAATAAGTAGTAGTAAATAATGGATGAATAAATAAACTGCTAAAATAAGCGAAGTAAATGAAATTCCTAAATTACAACCCATCGCTGAATGACTTGAAAATAAATCTGAAACCTATAAATCATTCCTTAATGACATAGTTAATAACAAACAACCTTACACAATGTTATGAAAATAAAATAAAAAAGAAATAATGCTTTTCCCTCCTGTAATTAAGTGAATGTAATAGCCGCAATAAACCGGAAATAACAGGCCTTAATCAAGCCACACATATGTTTTCATTGGGTCTGACGATTGCGTTTAAGCATGAAACAGACTGTCGCCATACAGTCTTAATACCCATGTTCACACTGTTTATATATATATATATATATATATATATATATATATATATATATATATATATGTGTGTGTGTGTGTGTGTGTGTAGTTCAAAAGTTTGAGGACACTTCGGGTAATTTTTTAAACTGGGCCCAAAAATAGTTGATTTCTAATTTAAATAAGAAAAAATTATTATACACGGATAAAAAGTGAGGCATTATATTTTATTAGAAATTTTATTGTAACAAAAGGAAAAAAAAATCATTTTATGATTAAATTTTGCTCCCAACAAAATATCCTCCTTTAACCTTGATTACTGCAGCACGAATTTTTGGCATTCGTTGCATAAGTGTCTCAACGTATAAGTTTGATAATTGGTTCCATTCTTTCTTCAATGACTCTAACAGCTCTTTTTCATTTTTTTTTTTTTTTATTCTTCTGTCAAGTTCACGCCATGCTAATTCTGGGGGTGGATTCAAACTTTTGAACTGTAGAGTATATATATATATATATATATATATATATATATATATATGTGTGTGTGTGTGTGTGTGTATATATTGGGAAAAATGTATGAAAAAAAAGCTAATCGACATTAATTACATTAACTTTACTGATTTATTCTTTGCATGACTACTTCTTTGTAATATTAATTATACTTCACTATTTAATAGATTTAAAAGAACCGATCTAGAGTGCCACATTTGGGGAAAACTACTGGGCCATTGCTCCAGTTATTGGACCATTTGTTCCATGCCACGTTGACTGATAAAATATTTACAGCAAAACAATTCTTGGAATTGGCATATCAATATTCAAAAAATCGTTCTCATTTAAAATTTTCAAGATACAACTCAAGTGTCGCGACACTGCACACTCCAAAAACTTTGTAACTATTAATAAAAACACACTTTAAAAAAAGCATCTTTCGACCTGTATTACATTTATTCTCATGTCGGAAGTTACCTGAATTTACCTGAAAAGAAAAAATAATATCCACGCTTGATAATGATAAGAAGAATTATCGAAAGTACTAGCATATTTACGGACCATCTAATCCATCTTACAATTTTTAAACAAGGATCGCTTCATTCAATGAGTGGCTAGTAGGTTAATGCTTTATTAAATCTGTGTTGTAGTAAAGAAAAGACTGTCAACTGATAGTAGCAACTTCTTACCAACAACAACGCTTGTTCGTTCCACCAAGCCCCCAAAAAAAAAAAAATCATCTCCTTTTATAAGCGAAAAACAACGACTTCTGTTCACCGAGAGAATTTTCTGATTGGCCACGCTATTCAGGGGAGGGAAGAACATTAGCATAACTTCTAGTCATTGATGTAGATTTTTGCTAACTACTTTTTGGTAATTTTTCTTCGGCAGATCGCACACAAAACACGAACATTTTTCCGGGGTAACTGATTATCTCTTTCACTACAATCTGTTAGCGAAGTGAATTCGCCATTAATTACATTACCTTAACTGATTTATTCTTTGTATGACTACTTCATTGTAATATTAATTATACTGCACCATTTAATATATGGTATATCACAGTGGCGACTCCGGCGGTCGTGTTTGTCGGACTTAGCCCTAGTGAGTCAATATTCAAGTATATCTATTTCAAAGCCAGTGGCGACTCCGGCGGTCGGGCTTGTCGGGCTTAGCCATAGTGAGTCAACATTCAAGTATATCTATTTCAAAGCAAGAAAAATATTTTGTAGTGCGTCGCTTTCATTCTTGACTTCAGCTGAATCAAAAAATAATTATATTAACTCCGTGCCTCAAAATGTTGTCCGGAATACATTTCGTTGATAATGTTCATAATACAGAAGAAGGAAAGAACAATGAAAGAAAAAACAAAGAAAGAAAGTAAGTAAAAAATAACGAAATAAAATTAATGTGGCTAGTCGGGCTGCGTAGATCTGAGCCCTTTCTGAGCTGGAGACATTTAATAGGCAATGTATTTCTTGCTTTAATTTTATAAATACCCTTTTAAAAATCTCTAATAACTTGTATGCCCTTTTTTATTTTTATTTCAACTTATTTCAAATGCTCATTTTAAATAAATTATTTCGTAAAGTATAAGGTTTGTTAGTACAATGTATCAATTGAAAAAGGCAAATTAAAAAGTCGGTGAAAATCAAAGAAAACCTTAACTCGTCGACTGGAGGGTTGGGATGAGAAGTGTGACTGGGGTAGTGATGAGGAAATATATCAGTCAACAGTACTGATCATAAACATAAAATTAACAGACAGAGATATGCATAAACACACTAACGCATACACATATATACAAATACACACTCGAGATACATACACATATTATTTTTTAAAAAAAGCATATTTGGCAAGAGATTTTTAAAAATCATATACTTTAGTTAGAGTAAAAGAATCATTTTAACATCTAAGTTATACCAAGAGTATATTTTGTTAAAGATTATAATGAGCCCGACAAAAATTGATGACCTAGATATATATTTCATGATATATATATATATATATATATATATATATATATATATATATACACTGGGTGTAACAGCAAAATTGCCCAAATTGTTTAACAGCATAATTATCCATACCATAAAATGTTTAATATCTAAAATATACTGAACTAACCGAGTTTCTTTTTTGTGGTTTTCAGATAAGACGTATAGCCATCTTGACACCCTTTGTCGTAAGAATCGCTGAAAAAACCTTTGAGTTATTCAGCTAAAAAGAAAGCAGGTTAAAATTGTTTCGTGTCAGACCCACTTCCTAACTGAGCAATGGTGAAAGGAAAAAGATCATTCTGGCTTTCAGTAATGGTACTAACAATCATACTCTGGCCTCCATCTTCAAATTCCATTCAAGAACCATCAAGTGATTGGTGAATAAGTTTAAAAAAAAAGAGAGACCATTAGGGAAGAAACGTTTTTAGGAGGTCACAAGAGAAAGAGGGATCATCATTTCAACTTTAAAGTTAAAGAGATCAATTAGAAAAGAACCAACTCAGTTAATAAGACGTTTGGCACATGAAAAAGGTGTTCCAGCTATAACAGTCCAAATAGCAGTGAAAAAAGACTTGAAAATAAAATCATAATTGAAACCTGTGAGGCACCTTGTTACTCCAGGACAGAAAGAAGATTAGAGAGGGTGTAGATCATCTTGAATAAGTTGGAAAATGATCCTGAAATATATATATATATATATATATATATATATATATATATATGTGTGTGTGTGTGTGTGTGTGTGTGTGTGTGTGTGTGTGCGTGCGTGTGCGTGTGCGCGTGTGTGTGTGTGAACTTTATTTCAATCCTTCGTGGGAATCCTGTGGCACATAGTGCACCAAGTTTCTGTATTCGGCCCTTCAAAAAGTGTGGATGGTTCTGCACAAAACCTTCACCACTATAATCAAATCTTATATGCTGGCGTCGGGCTGTCAGTTTCCTAGGAACTGATCTGCTTGATCCTCATATGTCAAATTCGACAGGAGGGTCAGGTACACACACACACACACACACACACACACACACACACACACACACACATATATATATATATATATATATATATATATATATATATATATATATATATATGAACTTTTATTTCAGTACTTCATGAGCTTCAATCCTTAGCTATAATTAATTAATGATGAACATATCATTTTCATTTATGATCGATTTCATCACGATGCTTCTGTTAAGCTTAGAGAGTAATTATACATTCTTATTGCTCAAAGTAGAGTCCAATAATGTTATAAAAACCTCGGAGAATTCCAGTAAGATATCTTTAATCATTTCCAAGTTACAACGGT
>CAHIKZ030000319.1:842500-910000 GCA_903632075.3 Acanthosepion pharaonis | reverse complement strand
CATCTCTTAATTGCTGTTGTTCCCAGGTCCACCCTGACCCGAAGTGGTAGAACGTGTTAATGTCCTTAGCTATGGGTAAATAGTAAACTTCCAAACAAAACAAAACTATGAATCTATAAAACAATTTATCATAAAAATACCAGCAATACATTATATGTCACACATTATGAAATGGACAAAGTCCGACAATTATTTTAAGACATTCAGGCCGGTAAATGTTGTTTAATACTGTTTATTATAAACAGAGCATTTACTTAAATATTTGTATCTATAAAAAGAATGTAAAGAATGTATAAACATAAAAATACATTATATATAAAAAAAATACCAACACAACAGATTTATAGTAAAATTACTAATACATATTATAGCAAAATGACCAATAAAAATTATCTATAGTTGAAGGCATACAATTGTGTTCAAAATATATTTACTTGAAGGCATACAACTGAATTCAAAATATAATAAGTTGAAGGCATAACATTATGTTAAAAATATTTAGATTTCGTCATTAAATAACCCATTGAGGTGTTGATATGCCGCTAAACAAAATCAACCAACAATCAATCATTCATTATTAACAAACGCAAATACGCATGCACATATATCTAGAAACACATTCATACCCACACTTATAACTTCCTGTTGACACACACACACACACACACACACACACACACACACACACACACATACATACATATACACATACATACATTTGCAATATTTACATTTTGTCCTTTACTCTTACCGGTTCTTTTTCTTTTCTTTCTGTCCTTTCGTTTCTTCCGTCCTCATCTCAAGCGCTCCACTTTCTCGACATCTCTATCGTCTGGAAAAAAGAAAAACTTCTTTATAATTTTATATCTTCTTTTTTCTTAGAACATTGCTATCAGATTATTTCCATTATCTCAAGAAAAGGTAATTTTCATAAAGGAAAAAAAAAAAAAAACGAAAACACCAGATGGTTCGAAATTAGTCCTTTTTCTCGAGTTGTTTGGCATTAGCGCAATTACTTAGCAACCCTAAAAATTGCCACAAGGAAAAAATACGGCGGTGACATCATGGAACATCTTCAAGTGGAAAATAATAAAGCGTTATTTATTTCAAGTGTCGTGGGAAGAGAATAAAAAACACTCACAATTAACAAATGAAGATCTTGCAAGCAAGGAAAAGATCAAATGGGATAAACAAGGTTGCCATTTTAAATTTTTTTAAGTTACTGTTCTGGATAAGGAAAATATTTCTTGCTTTTACATCCACACTGATTTTTTTTTTTTTTTTGGAAGGTTGTTTTGTTTTAGTTTATAATTTTTTTTGTTTTATTTTCCTTTTTGTAACAAGAAAAACTGCTCAGCTTAATTTCTCAATTTTGTAATCTTTTATTCTATCCCTTTCCAATCTTGTCTCCCTTTCCTTTACTCAATTTCCTAATCTTTTATTCTATCCCTTTCCAATCTTGTCTCCTTTTCCTTTACTCAATTTCCTAATCTTTTATTCTATCCCTTTCCAATCTTGTCTCCCTTACCTTTACTCAATTTCCTATTCTTTTATTCTATCCCTTTCCAATCTTGTCTCCCTTTCCTTTACTCAATTTCCTAATCTTTTATTCTATCCCTTTCCAATCTTGTCTCCTTTTCCTTTACTCAATTTCCTAATCTTTTATTCTATCCCTTTCCAATCTTGTCTCCCTTTCCTTTACTCAATTTTCTAATCTTTTATTCTATCCCTTTCCAATCTTGTCTCCCTTTCCTTTACTCAATTTCCTAATCTTTTATTCTATCCCTTTCCAATCTTGTCTCCCTTTCCTTTACTCAATTTCCTAATCTTTTATTCTATCCCTTTCCAATCTTGTCTCCCTTTCCTTTACTCAATTTCCTAATCTTTTATTCTATCCCTTTCCAATCTTGTCTCCTTTTCCTTTACTCAATTTCCTAATCTTTTATTCTATCCCTTTCCAATCTTGTCTCCTTTTCCTTTACTCAATTTCCTAATCTTTTATTCTATCCCTTTCCAATCTTGTCTCCTTTTCCTTTACTCAATTTCCTAATCTTTTTATTCTATCCCTTTCCAATCTTGTCTCCCTTTCCTTTACTCAATTTCCTAATCTTTTATTCTATCCCTTTCCAATCTTGTCTCCTTTTCCTTTACTCAATTTCCTAATCTTTTATTCTATCCCTTTCCAATCTTGTCTCCTTTTCCTTTACTCAATTTCCTAATCTTTTATTCTATCCCTTTCCAATCTTGTCTCCTTTTCCTTTACTCAATTTCCTAATCTTTTATTCTATCCCTTTCCAATCTTGTCTCCTTTTCCTTTACTCAATTTCCTAATCTTTTATTCTATCCCTTTCCAATCTTGTCTCCTTTTCCTTTACTCAATTTCCTAATCTTTTATTCTATCCCTTTCCAATCTTGTCTCCTTTTCCTTTACTCAATTTCCTAATCTTTTATTCTATCCCTTTCCAATCTTGTCTCCTTTTCCTTTACTCAATTTCCTAATCTTTTTTATTCTATCCCTTTCCAATCTTGTCTCCTTTTCCTTTACTCAATTTCCTAATCTTTTATTCTATCCCTTTCCAATCTTGTCTCCCTTTCCTTTACTCAATTTCCTAATCTTTTATTCTATCCTTTCCAATCTTGTCTCCTTTTCCTTTACTCAATTTCCTAATCTTTTATTCTATCCCTTTCCAATCTTGTCTCCTTTTCCTTTAATCAATTTCCTAATCTTTTATTCTATCCCTTTCCAATCTTGTCTCCTTTTCCTTTACTCAATTTCCTAATCTTTTATTCTATCCCTTTCCAATCTTGTCTCCTTTTCCTTTACTCAATTTCCTAATCTTTTATTCTATCCCTTTCCAATCTTGTCTCCTTTTCCTTTACTCAATTTCCTAATCTTTTATTCTATCCCTTTCCAATCTTGTCTCCTTTTACTTTACTCAATTTCCTAATCTTTTATTCTATCCCTTTCCAATCTTGTCTCCTTTTCCTTTACTCAATTTCCTAATCTTTTATTCTATCCCTTTCCAATCTTGTCTCCCTTTCCTTTACTCAATTTCCTAATCTTTTATTCTCTTCTATTCTATCCAGGACTAAGTTTGGTAATAGTCCTTACACGACCTTTAACATCTTTTGTCTAACTGTAATATCTTGTTTTTGCGCCATGTGTCGTGGATACGCCTAAAGATCTCCTATCGTAGTGGCTGCATTATTTCGAGTAATAGGGACTCCCCAGTGCTCTGACCGTTTTTAATGTCTTCTGGGTTCCGTAAGACAGAGTCACCATCGTCTTCAGTAAGGGAGTGAAAGAAGATTTTCTGGTTAGTAAAAAAAAAAAAAAAATCATATTTTATTCGAACTACTTCTTTTTCCTTCCGTGTATCGCGTCATATGATTTAATTTTATTCTCTGTCTAATCATTTCCATAATTTTTTTGAAGGGTTTGATCTTGATTTCATAGGTTATTAGAAGTCTGCCTTTTCACTATGTTTGAATGTTCCTTGCCATGTTCCTTCAGGACGCAGATGACCATAAACGTTCGCCTCATTACCATACCCTCCAACTTCTCGTTCCGCCATCCATTCATAGAAGCCGCTGTCCCTTTTTTTTCGAAAAACCTTTTGTGAGTGTCAAATTCTTCGTATCCTCCTGCCGCATTATGCATCTGAGGAATTTCATCTGTCACCCTCTTATTCTTTTTGTTTCCATTTTCCCGAAAGCTTCCTCGTTGTCCACGTGTTTCGTCCATGATATTCTCGGCATCATTCTGTAGAACCGCATTTCTGTTGCGTCAAGTCTTCTCTTCATTTGTGGTGAAATTGTCCAGTATTCGCTGCCAACGTTCTCGGCTGACATGAAACGGAATTACCATATTGAATCCTTTGCTTGGTCAGCATCTATGAAAATTGGTTCACTGTATCGTGCCAGACAATCTTTCTCTCCGGAATCTAGCTTACATATCTATAAGTCTACCATTCGTCCATGCTTAGAATATCTCTGCCATATATGGCCCGGTGTTCCTGCTATATATCTAGAGATCCTTGATAAAATTCAAAGGAGAATGACTGGAAAGCATGGAGCCGGAAAGGATTTCTACAAGTGAGAAGTGCAAGAAAAGAAACTGTTTGCATATAACTTCCGGTTGCATCTAGCAAATAAAATTAATGAAACCTCGTCGTCAGTCTGGTACCTCGCTTAAATTCATATGACGATTGATATTACATTGCAGTTCAGCACTCTTTTCTTTGTTTCTAACAATATCTTTCTGTTTCTTGGTACTTTTCTTAACTTTTGAAATGCTCTTTTGCTATTCCATTGTACTTTGGTATTTTGGTGTCGAATTTTAACTCTGAAAACACATTTCAGATATTTAAACTTCTGGGCTTATTTGACGTTGACATTTCCAATTTGTAGTTCGCATCTTGAACGTTTTCTCTTGCTGACAATCATACTTTCTCTCTTTTTACAGTTGCTGCTTAGTCCATTTTTCTCGCTTTCCTTTACAACGTTGACTAGTAGGTCCTCTAATTTTCCTTCTGTGTCTGCCATCAACACAGTGTCACATCACCGACTTATGAAAAATACTGGTTGATTCTGCAGCTCTCTGTCTAACCTAAATTCTTCCTGGTAATTCCGGATATCGCCTTCCAGCTTTCCTTTTTCACTATGGTTCCCTTTTCACCTTCTCCACACTTCGCTTGGCTTCTACCCTCTTTTCCACAAAGCGTCATATTATCATTTTGCATACACTTTAATGCAACATTAACCTTTGCTCTCTATTTGCTCATAACCGGTGGTGTGTCAAATGTTGAAAGACGTCTGAACTTCAACGGTATCATAAAACTCACGTAACCGAGCAATTCTTTCACAAAAGTCATCGTCTACAGAAATATTCAAACGGATTTGTGGACCCTCATTCACATTTTCATCTACTGCTGCATCACTCATGTTTTGCAGAAAGACTGTTCAACCTTCTTACACCTGTTATTAAAACATGTAATCGTCCATCCCATATAAGTAGAACGCTTGCTCGTGGAACAGAGGCAGAAAGTGGGTCACAAATTCTTAGCGCTTATCGTTCGTACGCTTGTCGTAGATAACTACTGTTTTCTCAATTCATGTTCTCAGGTGATTAAACCCTTCTTCACTCAAACTTTTGTTTCCAGTGTTTTCCTTACACTTCTACTAACAAGCAACTATGATCGTTATAATAAATTTAAAAAAAAAATCTTACAGCTCCGCCATCTTCAGGTACAGACGTAACCGTGTCTTGTACTGCAAAGCAAGTCGCTATGCCAGCTTCGCCAGTTTCTTCTTCGCCAGGGACAGAAGTTGGCCCCTTCATCACATTCAGTTCCAAGTGACTCTTCAAAATCCTCCTCAATTATCTAGCTTGATTCTAATATCTTCTTCTTGATAGTATCCGCTTCTCCTGCAGTGCACCAGTTACTCTTCCGAATCTGCTTCATCAAGATGATTTCAGAGATCGCAATCATTCCCGATTCTTTCCTATGAGCAAGCGCAAGCGCACGAGCAACGACGCCACGTTTGCTGTCCAACAAAAGCTTAGGTTATGTCACACCAGGACCATTTCATTATCTTTCTTGTTCCATCGACTTCTACGTAATTATTTCTTGCTGCAAAATCAAAACAAGTCATGTTCTTAAATAGCCTTGTCATATGGATACCATGCTTTCAGTTGTATACAGCTGTTAAGAACAATCGTTAGAAAGGCTTTGACCAAGTGAAGCTTGAGGGTCCTGGCAAAGATCATTCTTCTTTGAATATTGTGAGCTGGTGCTACAAAATCACAAAGAGTGTATCCATTTTAGTTGTTGCTGCTGTTGGTAGTCCTCAAGTGATGTGGTTTCTACAACAGAAATCCCATCACTTGAAGACTAACAACAGCAGTAACAACTAAAATGGATAGCACATGTAACTCAAAGAGAAAATAATGACATAATCAAGATGCTGACGTTCTACACTATTTCAAATAAAAAGGTTAAGAAACAGACCCCCTCCCCATCAATACTGGAAAAAATGATAACAGCTACTAGATTTGGGAAATCTATTTCCCTGAAAAATTATTTAAGAGAAAGATTTTATAAATTTTTAACGAAAGTAATACTGACTATTCTGTCAATGAATATCAATTGTTTCCTTGTAGGGAAACGGCTAATATTAACATTACCATTGGCGGTCTGCGTTAATTCCCTTTAACTTGATTGTTCTGTGTATTGCTAGTAGCAGGATAACGACCGTTACGAGCATAGCTTTCCAAACCAAACTTCAGTCAGTCAGTTATGTGCCGTGCATGATACACACTTTGGCAATCATGTATCTTTCGATACATGACTGATAAGGCAGATTTTTCCCGCAGTAGATTGCCATTTCTTTCTGCGGTAGACCAGTTGCCATCCAAGGTTATAGAACCCGGTCTGTTCTTCTATTTACCCATAGCTGCAGGGAGAAGGAGAGGATTCATACCTTTCCCAAGGGTATTAGCACGTAAGTGAATGTAATGAATTCGACTGGGATTCGAACTCTGCTCTACGATTCCTCGAACCGAGCCGCTATCCATTACTCCACCGTGTACCAATCTAAACTTACCAATCCAAATTAGCCATGCCAGGCTTTAACTTATTCAGTGATCCCAGCTCGAAACTGCACAATGACAGTTTATTATTTCATTATTTATTTCCATGATTGTAAGAATATGTGGGTTTATATAGGGTTATCCCTTTCCTAGTGTATTTTGTTCGTGGCACAAACACTAAGTGGATTGCCAACCAAGGCTCAGAGTCACTACTACCACCCAGAGATCTCTTAGCATTAGGAGTCTCAGACGACCAGCGGGCTTACCACGCGTCTGGACAATAGCTTCTACTTCTTATTGTTGTTGTCATATTTTGTCACCCAGTGTAAGTTTTTGGATACACCGGGTACCTGTAAAGTCACAACAAGGATCTTTGACATGCAACATTTTCCTCGAAATGTGGGCAGCGCCTCAAAAAGATGGGTTTGGATGATTGCAAGTTGGTATAGTCAAGGATGTCACACAGTTTTAATGGGGTTGATCCCAATACGCCAATCACCACTGGAATTACATTGATGCAGGTCTGGTGCAAGGTTCTCGTAGCACCCCCCCATACACATACTGAATCTATGATACAACCCTCCACTCTACTACATCTCATTTTTCATAAAGTAGTTTTCATATAAAATACAAATTTTATTGTAATCTAATTGTGTACAATAATGGATCACATGTAATATAGGTGAACAATTCAACTAGAAAAATTGAAAATAAATGCAATGTATCTAAATACAAATTAGAGACATGTCATAATAAATCATTCCATCTTAAATACATTAAAAATGTTTTCTGCAAATTTTTACATCAACTGAGATTTTCATTGTTAGAAAGTTGAATAATTCTAACACATTCAACATTATGGTTAAAAAATACTGAATTTTATATATATTTTTTTTCAAAACTTGGCATAACCAAAATACATTCACGGATTTAGGAGAATGACGCCAAAATCTGCGTAAATTTTTCATCCTTTAATAGTCAGTTGTGCTTTGTTTAATCTGTGACGTATATAAATATAAGTAGAAAAAAAGCAATTGTTGACAGAATAATGAGCGTCACAAAGTACTGCCCAGGACCCCCAGTCAGGCTTACCTCCACTCTCTGCCCGCGGTCGGGGATTAGTACGTCCCGGCCCTGTCTTGACATTATCATCCTGCATTTCCAAAAAATCTTGCCATGTCAACTTTCAAATTGGAGTGGTTGGTAAATTTCTCATTGTTTGCTACATTTGTTTCACTTGGAATGGCAACATGACAGTTCTTTGTCTCCTTATCTGGCCCAATAATATCCGAACAACGATGGTGTATTATTCTGCCTGAAAATCATAGTCCCAGAATATTGTGGGGGCTTTCCAACTTCTTCAGTCGTTCTTCAAGTCTGGGGCTCGTACAAATTATCATTATTATTATTCAAAAGAAAAATATTATTGCAATAACCGATAATATCAAAGATGTTTCTATTTTACTCGGGTAAAAGCATTAAACCGAAAAAAAAAAAGAGAACAACATTCCATTTTCTCCCAGGACATCAGCCTTTTTCTAAAGAAACGGATTTAGTTTGATTTGTCCTCAAAGAGAAAAACTAAAATAGACGCTTACAAGAAATAGTTGTAATTTATGAAATGTAATAAATAATTTTCGGCGCGCGGCTGACGGAAGTTAGTTGTTGTAAAATGATGCGGAGGTAAATGTTAATCGTGATGAAGATAAATGAGAAAAAAAAGAAAAAAGAAAAGAAAGAAAGAAAGAAAGAAAGAAAGAAAGAAAGAAAGAAAGAAAGAAAGAAAATAGACAAAATTATGAAAAAATCCAAATAAAAAAGAAAGAATTTTACAGGAAATCAGGAAACTGACAAGAAAAGCAAAATTTAAAAGAAAGCAAAAAAAAAGTTACAAAAAGAAGACTGAAAAGAATTCAGAAGAAAGAAGGAATTTACAAGAAAGAAAGAAAGAAAGAAAGAAAGAAAGAAAGAAAGAAGATATTTACAAAACAGTAGAAACCTGAAAAGAACTCAGAAGAAAGAAAGAAATCACAAGAAAGAAAGAAAGAAAGAAAGAAAGAAAGAAAGAAAGAAAGAAATTTACAACAAAGAAAAAATACTGAAGGAATAAAGAAAGAAGAAACTTACAAGAGCTAAGAAAATTGATAAGAACTTAGAAGAAAGAAACAAAGAATAAATTTATAAGAAGAAAACTGAAAAGAACTCAGGAGAAAGAAAGAAAGAAAGAAAGAAAGAAAGAAAGAAAGAAAGAAAGAAAGAAAATTATAAGAAATAAGAAAACTGTAAAGAACTCAGATGAAAGAAAGAAGAATAAATTAACAAGTAAAAAAAAAAGCTGAAACTCTGATGAAAGAAAGAAAGGAAGAATGTAAAAAAAAACTTGCAAGAAAGAAAATTGAAAATATCTGAAGAAAGAAAAACGAAAGAAAGGAAGTAGAAACATATAAGAAAAAGAAAGTGAAAAGAACTCAGAAGACAAAAAAGAAACAGACAAAGAAAGAAGAAATTTACAAGACAGAAGGAAACTGAAAAACCTTGAAGAAAGAAAGAAGTCATTTATAAGAAAAAGAAAACTGAAAAGATCCCAGAAGAAAGATAAAAGGAAAGAAAGAAAGAACGAATGAAAGAAGAAATTACAAGAAAGAAGAAATTACAAGAAAGAAGAAAACTGAAAAGAACTCTGAATGAAGAATGAAAGAAAGAAAACATTTACAAGATAAAAACTGAAAAGAACTCAATAGAAAGAAAGAATGAAAAAACTCATAAGAATGAAGGAAACTGAAAAGAACTCAGTAGAAAGAAAGAATGAAAAAACTCATAAGAATGAAGGAAACTGAAAAGAACTCAATAGAAAGAAAGAATGAAAAACTCATAAGAATGAAGGAAACTGAAAAGAACTCAGTAGAAAAAAAGAATGAAAAAACTCATAAGAATGAAGGAAACTGAAAAGAACTCAATAGAAAGAAAGAATGAAAAACTCATAAGAATGAAGGAAACTGAAAAGAACTCAGAACTCATAAGAATGAAGGAAAGAAAAGAACTCAATGAAAAAAAAGAATAAAAAACTCATAAGAATGAAGGAAACTGAAAAGAACTCAATAGAAAGAAAGAATGAAAAAACTCATAAGAATGAAGGAAACTGAAAAGAACTCAGTAGAAAGAAAGAATGAAAAAACTCATAAGAATGAAGGAAACTGAAAAGAACTCAGTAGAAAGAAAGAAAGATAAAATAAATTTGCAAGTAAAAAAACTGAAAATAACCCAGAAGAAAGAAAGAAGGAAATATGAAACTTACAAGAAACTGAAAGAACTCCGATGAAAGAAAGGAAGAAGGAATTTGAAAACTGAAAAGAAAGAAAACTGAATGAAAGAAATAAAGAAAGAAAAACTTAAAAGAAAGAAGTAAAGTGTAAAACTCAGAAGAAAGAAAGAAAGAAAGAAAGAAAGAAAGAAAGAAATTTACAAGGAGGAAAGAAACTGAAAAAAATCCAAAAGAAAGACAGAAAGTAAGAAAGAAAAAATCTACATGTAAGAGCTAAACTGAAAATAACTCAGGAGAAGGAACAAAAGAAAGAAGGAAAAAAACTTACAAGAAAGAAGAAAATTGAAAAAACTCGAAAGAAAGAAAGAAAGAAAGAAGAAACTTACAAGAAAGAAGAAAACTGAAAAGAGCTAAGAAAAAAAGTAGAAATTTACAAGGAAGAAGAAAACTGAAAAAAATCTCGGAAGAAAGAAATAAAGAAAGAAAGAAGAAATTTACAACTAAAAAGATAACAGAAAAGAAAGAAAAAAAAGAAATAATGAAAAATGCACAAGAAAGAAGAAAACTGAAAAGAACTCAAAATGAAGAAAGAAAGAAAGAAATTTACAGCTAACATGAAAACTGAAAAGAACTCTGTTGAAAGAAAAAAATGATATACTTACAAATGACGGAAACTGAAAAGAAGAAGTTTACAAGAAAGAAAATATTGAAAAGAAGTTAGAAGAAAGAAAGAAAGAAGAAATTTACAACTAAGACAAAAACTGAAAAGAACCAAGAAGAAAGAAAGAGTGAAGAAACTTACAAGGACGAATTAAACTGAAAAGAACCCAGAAGAAAGAAAGAACGAAAGAAATTTACAAGTGTTACCAATTCC
Organism: Acanthosepion pharaonis; assembly: GCA_903632075.3. Classification (NCBI taxonomy): domain Eukaryota; kingdom Metazoa; phylum Mollusca; class Cephalopoda; order Sepiida; family Sepiidae; genus Acanthosepion; species Acanthosepion pharaonis. Next base: position 899,272 of record CAHIKZ030000319.1, on the reverse strand, counting down.
CAACGTATAAAGGAAAATTTGGGTTCACACAGATAGGAACACACGAACAGGTATCGACGAACAACAAACACAAGATTAACATTTGTAAATAAATTTTATATAACAAAATAAAAAAATATGGGATAAGTATGGAGTGACAGACGGACAATTAATAAAAGAACACTTAACTGATATTGGATGTCAGTTCAAACGTATGTGCTTCAGGTATTTGCAGTTCGAATGTTCGTAATGGCAGATAGACAAAGCTGTGTGTAGAATGTTCACAGAAGTTGGTTGTTCTTCCTCCCACAATGTGAAATAGAAGATTCCGGAATAATGATTGTGTTCCATTTCCCCTTGGTTAATTGGATTGCATCCGAGATGAAAGTACAATGATTTATTTATATTTCTTTGGGTATGATCATCCTTATCCTTTATGCATTAAATAGTCAAATAGATCAGTGGGACAAAATTTCCTTATTCCCTACACAACAAGTAATGGAATAGATTTGTGGGTGTATTTCTCATCCCTTATGATTGCATGCTGAGAGTATTATTTTTTTCACGAACTGTTGTCGTTGGAGGTCATCGAGAAACTAATGTTACAATACCAAAATTTCATTTAGAGATTATGCGAGTGTAGGTGACTGATTTTTATTCACTTTCTTAGGAGGTCATTCTCTTTGTTGTCAAGTAACCCCAAATTCCTTTCCTGACCTTTCTTCACCGAAAAAAGACTAGTCCATATAGGTAGTAACCCCCCCACACACACACACACACACAAAAGAGAGAAAGGGAAGTAGAAACACAAAAACAGCGCGTCTCTTATTAAATTGTTTATACATCTGATTCAAGAATGAACATTAGGGGCCATGTCACACAAGGGAGAAGAAAATTGAAAATGATTCAGAAGAAAAACAAAAATAATATATTCCGTCCATAGTCCCTCTAGCCTTCTTCAGATGTCTGTCGTACTCGGTAACCTTCTCGGAATTTTGAAATTAATTTTTTTTAAATTTTGGAACGAATTTTCATTCCGCTTTCAATGATTAGGGGAGATAACTCGTATCATTTGATCCTCTATTCGTCTCTACCAATGAATCTGAGTATATAAATTTTCAACACTACCTGAGTCAAGGATTGAGCTTATGAGAACGATCTACCACTCGTCTACTGAATAAAGGGACCGGTTCGAAATTTACCCTGTACGACAGATGTAATAAATACGAAAACTTTGTGAGTATAAGTTGGTTATTTTAACGATATTTCAACCAAGGTTGGGTAAATGTAGAATATGAATTTAAAAGGACAAAAAACACAATGAATTAATAGATAGATAGACATAGTTTCCACTATAGCCAAAAATAAACATAAGTCAGGTTTACAAGGATTTAACGGGAAGGTAGTCCTTGTTAGGAGTGAGGGTCTTACCCGTGAGCAGAGGATGCGGTTGACTTATTCTAAGTCGATAATTTGTAATCATAACAACGTCTTAGTATCCAAATAACTTTGTTCTGACTCTCAACAGTTTCAAGATATTTTTTTACATACAGCAAACTACATTCACCGGTCGACAAAATTTTAACCACATAAGATATGCTGCTGACAGTTTATTGACTGGAGACATAGAAAGGAAACTACAAGAGCTCCTAGACAATGTAGTAAAGGAAAGCGAGAAGAAAGGACTAAACATCATGTGCAAAATCTATGGCTGTTAACAAGAGAAAATGCCCAAGATGCAAGCTACGAATTGGAGATGTCAAAATCAAACAAGTACATAAGTACAAATTTGGGAACTGTTTTAACAGAGGACAGAAAGTGTGACACCGAAATCAGTAGAGGCATTACAACAGTAATAACGCCTTTCAAAATCTAAACGGTGTATTAAGAAACAGGACAATATCGTCAGAAACAAAGAAAATACCGTCGAACTGCTATGTGATATCAACAATGCTCTTATATGGCGGTAAATACTCGACAATTCCTTCACAGATGAAGAGAAAACCGGAGGCATCAGAAATGTCAAGAATACCATGGACAAAACACCGAAGATGTTTTAAGCAAACGAAACGAAAGCAAAATAGACTCTTATACATAAAGCCATAAACATTTTTTATTTATTGATTTTAACGTCTTATCAACCATTTGCAGGTTATTTAAAGCCAGAAAATATTAATAGACTGTTAAAATGTTTTGGTGATGATTTTTACTGATAGAGGTTCTACTAATTAACCCATAGTTAAGGAGAAGAGGTGGATGCATACATTTCCCAACGTTAAGTGAATATAAGAAACCCAACTGGAATTGGAGCTCGCCTCTCTGATTTCCAATGTCAAACCGTTGTCCATTACACAACCCGCATATCCAAGCTTAAAGCAGCTAGTATTTCTAATTGGTCACCCATTTAGGTACTAGCTAGGCTCGACGTTGCTTAACTTCGGTGATCGTACGGGAACCGAGATATTGCCGTAAACCCAGAATCAGAAAGAGTTTAACATTCTAAGACACTCATTGGACATATCGAATGTTGGAGGTGCAGAGAGAAACAGTGAGTAACCTGCCTAACGAGCTTGTGTAAATGGATGGCAGATCCGGGAATGTGTGGGATAAAAAATTTGCTACGTGTGAGAAAGGCTTAGGAAGTTGTGGAGCGCCATGATCGCCCACGCCCTGAAAAGAAGAACGTGTTTATAGTATATGAGCGATATCGTGACAACTAAAAATAGTTTTCTATCCAAAAAATTTAAAAAATAATGTCACCTACTTCTGTTGTTGACTTTCGCATGATGCCTTATGTATAATAAATATGTTTATCAATTGTGTTATCTTAAACAAATACTGTGTCTCATAAATATGCAGTATGGTATCGCGTTTTTAAAATAACTTCAACCTTACTGTCAGCCTTTTCTCTATCTTCTCGTTCTGATTTATTTAACATAATAGTGTAATAGTGAAATTACTGTGGTGTCTGCTGTGGTGTCCTCCCTCTAAAGAGTCTATGTTGGACTCTTCCGCCTACTATAAGATTAGTAGGAGAGAAGGTTTTGGGGAACAGTCGCTTAGATTGTTCAACTGTCGAACTCTCTGCTTCGGCAGAGAGGAACTCGGACGAAGCTTTGCCTCAGGGTTTCGTCCGGGGAGGTAAACAGTCCCTGAACCCGTCTAGGCGGGTTCAAAGGAAATATTTTTGGCCGAGCCTACGGGCTCGGAGAACGGTAAACTCGGCCTTGTGCCACATACATCCCTCGTGGTGGGGGATGTTAAACATAACAGTCTAATAAGATTGTTCTACCGAGGTTGTGACTCATTGCAGCTACTGTCGAACTCTCTGCCTTTGGGCAAAGAGGAACCCGGACGAGGCAATGCCGAAGGGCAGAGTCTCGTCCGAGGAGGTAGATGGACCCGAACCCGTTTATGCAGGTTCTACAGGATTTTTTTGGACGAGCCTATGGGCTCGGATGACTCACGTTAAACTCGGTCTTGTGCCACATTTACCCTCGTGGGGGTGCTACTAAATATCAACAGTCGAATAAATTGAACGCTGGGTCAACCGACACACACTCACTAGTTGTGTAATACTCTTCTGTTGTACTTACTGTTTAATACATGATATATCTGCAACACTTGTATTGTTATTTCTTTAACCATTTTACTTGGTTACAACAGAAATAAAATGTTGAGAGATGTTCCATTGAGTTTTTTTTTATGTAAAACATAAAAAAAATTACCGTATTGGCTTATTACAACCAAAAAAAACTTTGGATATTTTGAACTATTTCAGAACTGCTTGTATAATGAAGAGTAGCAAATGGCTAGTACAAACTTGCTCATTGAATAGACATGATTTATTTTAGTTAAGAGTACTTAATCTAACTGAGATCTAATTGTCGATCTAATTGCCGAACTTAGCATCACTCAGTCAGTTATGTGCCATACGCTATACACAGGAACAGAGGATAGCAATGCATAATCTAACTGGATGTCAGAACAGTGTTTAGGAGAGGTAACACAAAAATAAAATTTATTAGGTACTACAAAGGACAGGACATCGTGGAGATCCATGATCACTAACGTCTCGAAGGGACATGGTGCATCGAAAAAGATAGTGTGAATCTAAGTATGCATACGTGTATGAAAGTCCATGTATGCATACAGGGTGCGACGGATAAACTGTCGTCTAAATTACGCAAAAATAAAAATTACACTGACATCTCATTTTAACAGATATATTTACCAAAATTACCAAAAAAAAATCTTGAAATACTAAATTTACTGAGTAAATTTATTCAATATAATCGTCATTGGCTTCAAGCATGGCCTACAGACGACATTGGAATCCCCTTGTTGGTGAATGTTGTCATAATCCTTGCTATGATTTCATCTTTGGCGCTACAAGGAGTATTGTTGGTCTCTCTGCACCTCACACATAATAATAAAGGGGGCTGGAGAAATTTGATACTCACAGGACAGATTGAAGGCGACCTAGCGAACTTGTGTAAATGGATGGAGGAACAGGGTTTAGGAGAGTTAACAAAAAGACAAAATGTATTAAGAGTTACAAAGGACAGGAAATTGTGGGGAGCCATAATCGCTAAGGTTCTGAAGGGAAACGGTACAAAGAAGAAGAAGAAGAAGAATTTTTCGACAATGAGACGCCAGAGTGTTGACCATTAAACTAGTACTACAGGTTCAACAGGTTAGGAGCGATTGTCTGATCATAAAAATACATCTAACTCTTTCTTTCCGTTGAATACATCTAACTCTTTCTTTCGTTGAAAGTAACGCTTACATTCGCTTAGACGTAATACATTTTAATTAATATACTTTTTTGTGTGGAAACTTTTAAAAAATTTCATACGAAGAAATTTGCACAGAAGCTTGCAGATCGAAAAGGTCAGATTGGGTAGACACGGTTATGATTCTGCCGCGTGTACGTGCGTGCACATAGTCACGTAAGTGCTATAGGAAAAGATAGAGAGACGGAAAGAGTAGACGACGAGAACTAATGAATTTTCAGGCTGGCATAATACTTGAATAAGCAGTCTTTAAAATCACACGATGCAGAATCAATATGAAAGTTACATTATATTGCAGAAAGTTTATATATATATATATATATATATGTGTGTGTGTGTGTGTGTGTGTGTGTGTGTGTGTGTGTGTGAAAATATATAGAAAATAGGAAAGAACTCGTTAAATAATTATATATATATATATATATATTTGACTGGATTGATGTGAGTTTGTGACCCTGGGTTTCACGCTTTTGCGATCGTCAGACAAACTGATTAATTTTTTAAAAATTTGGGTTTATGTAGATTGCGTGTATTGGTGTTATTATGGGAGTGGGGGAATCGTTTCTAATAAGTACCGCGCATATAATATATAAATAATTATATATATATATATATATATATATATATATATACATTTTTCACACACACACACACACATATATATATATATATATATATATGCAGCATGAAAAACATTCAAACATGATTCATTGAATAATACAGACATATTGTGTCTACTTATTTTTATATTGAGCCTTTCCTGTTGTCTAATCAGTTTTTTGAGGTTGAGATGAAATTCATCAAGGAAGGCGCTGTACTTTCTTTTAACCCAAATACTTCCGACCTTTTCCAAAATCATATTTAGGGGGTAAATTGCAATGACAAACATGCTTTTATAACTGATAAAATTTGTATTCCGTTGTCATGGTGACAATTTTTCTTGTGTTCGTATAAGTGATTTCTTTTCTGAACATAAAATCTGTAAAATTGTCCGAATGTTCTATATATCCGAGCGCTTTCGGCTATTCTATTAGCCATTATCAAGGATTTTTTTAACTAAATGTATAGATTTTTTTTATAGATTTTTAAAGGACACGTGAATTCATAATTTATATTGTTTCTCTGTAATTTGGATCTTACAGGTGAGTTATTGTTCTTGACTATAAGGTTAGTTGTTTTATATTTTATAGCCGATAATTAATTTAATTTTCTTCTTCTGGTCGACTGAGGTTGGGTATTTATTTACAATGTTTCTAAGGGAGAATTCATCCTGCTTATAGTTAACATGCAATTGATTTTTTTATAGAATATGTTAATGTTCCGGTTTTATCTCTGTTCGGAGTTGCTATTGGTTACTATAAAAATAGTCTAATTTGGTGATCTCTGAGGTAATTCGGAGAACCATTATTAACTATTGTCTGTTTCACGTTTTTGAGTTCTTTAAAGAAAAGCGGACGAGGTTGAATTCTCGTACGCTTGCTTGAGAAATTTTTTTATAACATTTATATTATATCTAAGAGGACATTCACTCGTAAAATTAGAATATTAGATTTGATGGATAGGGGTGAAATCAAGTTATAATACATGACAACGTGACCAGGCAAGCATGGTCATCAAGGTATTAGCCGTATAAAATTCACAGGTATGTTTATTGGCCAAACATTGACAAGCATTTGGAGGAATTCGTATGCACCAATTGAGGCGCCATTTCTGAATTGAACATGGTGACCGGTTGACACGCATGTGGAATTCTGTGTTTCAATGCATACAAGCCTTGTTGTTCTCAGACAGTGAATGAATAAAAGTTGTTTATTTATGTGTTAAAATATACTTGTCTTTTATTTTCATTCGTTTTTGTTCAAACCAACCGTCTGGGATATCTCACACACACACACACACACACACACACACACATATATATATATATATATATATATATATATATTATAAATTAATTGATTTAAAATATGTTTTTTTCGCTACACAGTTCTAACCATGTTTCAAAAATGGAAGCTAAAAGCTACGAATTTAATTTTGTAATTAAATTAAAGACATTAGTTCCATTTCATCCTCAAGCGAATTTTGGAGTAACTTTTAAAATTACTGGGTTTTAAAGACACAGCTAAAATCATAATTCACGTTTCCAAGGTTACAGATAAATCCACTTCCACTAGACAAGGGGTGTCTGCGTGTTCATTATGTCTGTAAAGTCTGAAAAGATAAAAATTTCAATATAATGTTTTCGGGGGAAAGTGAAAGATAGATATGGGGAGGGAAAGAAAGGAAAGAGGGAATTAAGCATAGTAGATAGGGTGAGCCAGACAAGACTTTTTCTTCCGGTATTGGCAAGTTAAAAAACAGTATGGGGGAAGAGAGTGATCATATTCAGAATAGATACATTGAAATTGTCTAGTCAGTTTATGCAGCAAAACCTTCATCATTGCATTATAACCGTCACATAACAAAATCATGATGATTAAGTATGAGAATGCTGATGGATTATTGAACCAGTGGAACGAACTTATCTTCAAGTGTAGACACAAGAACTGATTTAAAATTCCCTAAAACATTAATTTTGGAGAATTTATACTTGAAGCGTTGGCTATGATTTTTATGTGTACGAACATGTATACATGCATGTATGCATGTCTTTTTATATGTGGTTTTCTTGCCTACGTCGGTTATAATCTTAAATTAGGAATTAATTTTATTTTTTTATCTATATAATATCCTTATTCTTCTTATTATTATTGATATATATATATGCGTGTGTATGTATGTATATTTGTTTATGTATAGATGTGTGCATGTGTGTGTATGTATGTGTTTATTTATGTGTATATATGTGTATATCTATATGTACATATATATGTATGTATATATATATTTGTATATTTAGGCAGCAATCCTTCCTTTATGCATGTTTCATTAAAAACGACAGACAAGGTACTACAGTTGAGCTTTTTATTTAATTTTTCTTGTGTTCTGACAGGAGCTTTCTTTTCTGGACAAAGAGTGTGTAAGAACTGTCCGAATGTTCTGTGTTTCCGAAGCGCTTTCGGCTATACCTTTAGCCATTATCAAGGATGGTTCAATTATCAGCTTAGTAGATGTATTTTCTATGTATGTTCAGTGTGTGGTAGTGATGTTTTGGTTTCCGAGTTGTTGTGGCTTTGTTCATAGTTGATAAAAAGAAAAAAGCCAACTCTTAACAATATCAACTATGAACAAAGCCACAATGTGCTAACCGTATTCGGAAACTAAAACATCACTACCACACACTGAACATACATAGAACACACTCTACTAAGCTGATAATTGAACCATCCTTGATAATGGCTAAAGGTATAGCCGAAAGCGCTCGGAAACACAGAACATTCGGACAGTTCTTACACACTCTTTGTCCAGAAAAGAAAGCTCCTGTCAGAACACAAGAAAAATTAAATAAAAAGCTCAACTGTAGTACCTTGTCTGTCGTTTTTAATGAAACATATATATATTTGCATTCTTTAGTTTTTTAGTTACTTAATTTTATTTATCTCTTAATTTAATTAATTACTTTTTATGCGTATTTTTATAAATTTTAAAATTTATAAAATCCCTTTTTTATTTAAATAAATTTAATTTTTTTACTTTATGTTATTTCATTATATTTATGTCAAATACTATTAATATTAGTAATATTATTATTACTATTAATATTTTTATTATTATTATCAATTTTTAATTGTCACGGTTATAATGCGATGATGATGGTTTCGCTGCATAAAATGACTACACAATTTCAATGTATCTATTTTGAATATGGTAACTCTCTACCCCCATTCTGATTTTTAACTTGCCAAGTTCCGGAAGAAAACAGTCTTGTCTGGGTTACCGTATCTACTATGCATAATTCCCTCTTTCTTTTTTTCCCTCTTTCTTTTCCTTTCCCCTCCCCATTTCCATCTCTTTCTTTCTCTTTCCCCCAAATCCTTATATTGAAATTTGTATCTTTTCTCCCTTTTTTCTCCCCTTTTAACATTATAACATTTTGATCTTTCTCTTTTCTTTCTTTTTTCCCCTTTTTCCTTTTCCTTGTGTCTGAATAAATTGAACTCCAATTAATGTAAAAGTGGTCTGAACAGATGGACGTGAGGTCCATGAAATAAATTTATTACCTGACCTGATGGAATTTTAAAGAGTCTGTATTCATTATTATATTGCTCTATTCTTACATTGAGCTCTCTGTGGATTTATATCCTCCTTGGAATTATCCCTATTAATCATCAATATATACCGGGTGTAACAGCAAAATTGTTCAATTGTTAGATTGAGCTTTGGACCGATTTATCTTAGAAATGATTAAAGATATTTTACTCGATTTTCCGGTGTTTTTATAACTATTGGACTCTACATTGCGCAGTAAGAATAATTAATTTCGTATAATTACTCTCCAAGCTTAACAGATTTATCCTGATGAAATCGATCATAAATGAAAGCGATATGTTCATCATAAATTAATCATCGTTAAGGATCGGAAGGTCATGAAAGATTAAAATAAAGTTCATATATATATATATATATATATATATATATATATATTATTTCGGATCATTTTCCAACTCATTCAAAATGATCTTTGCCCTCTCTAACCTTCTAATTTTCTGTTCTGAAGTAATAAGGTGCTTCATATGTTTTATGGTCGATTTCATTTTCAAGTTATTTTCATTGCTGTTTGGAATGACATAGCTGAAACTTCTCTCTCTCTCTCGTGCCAAACGTCATATGGATTTAGTTGTATATTTTCTGATTGATCTCTTTAGCTTGAAATGAACCCTCTTCTTGTTGTGACCTCCTGATTCAATTTTCATCTCTGCTGTTCTCTCTTTTGTAAACTTATTCACTATTCTCTTGATGGTTCTTGAATGGATTTGAGTATCCAAATCGAAACGTAGTATAATTCATGAACATATTGATCATGGAATCACAAACATTCAAAATACAACTACTAACTTCAGATATATTTTAACAGATAATACGAAAATATATTATACATGAGGCCCATTTCAATGGATTTTGTTTCAATTTTCAAATATCGCCTTCGAGTGTTCATTTTAAATATCGCCTACACAGGTGAGAATTAGTGTCTTTTATTTATTTATTTTATTAAAATGTATTCAGCATGTTAGGGTCTCAAATCTGATGTAATTATATTCATGCTGGGTTATTTGCTTCTTATGCTTAGTGGGTGGATTAATTGTAGTCGGTTTTTACAGTCTACTTGATACTGTCTTTGTATTATTTGTAAAGATATTTTTTATTTCTTGCGTTTTTCCTTTGTGTCGGTTTGTGATATGTGATTTGAGCTACTATCATATAACGGATACGTTAATCGACGTGACAATGTATTAATTTTGAAACCAATATATGCATACATGCATATATATATATATATATATATATATATATATATATATATATATATATATATATATATACACAGTAGTGAGCATAAAGATCAGGACGATGTTAAGAACAAGTCTAAATGTGAAATAACATTTTATTTTAAAGCTTCCAAGAACATTTTTATCAGGGAAAAATAAGGATATAAATGTAAATTATATAATTCCAAAATATAAAGCTCAATAAACTTATTTTGATAAAGTTATAAGAATAAGTATACAACATTCGGAAAAAATAGATGATCAAAAACATCAGAACGATTAACAAAATCATAATATTATAATGGATACATCATATCCAAATGAAAATAACGTTCATAATTCATTAGTACTTGATGTGTAAACCTTTACTTGCAATTGATAGAAATTAATATGTTCACAGAAAATCTTATAAATTGTTGAATTTTGCACTTATTCTTTTTCCGATAGATAAAGATATATGCTTAATTATAAATGGAGGATTATTTGATTTAGGGTGTATATATAAACGGTTGGCATTGGGTTTTTTATAAGGTATGCATATATTTTTCATTAAATCTAATGTTATATCAAGGAAGTTAACTTTTTTTTAATTCAGTGCTTACCGTAATTTTTAAGTTCAGGCTTTTAAATACTTTATATAATATCTTTCTAATTTTATTGATTTTAAAGTTCGTAGAGTTCCTTACAACCATAAGTCTGTCGTCTCTGTATAAACCAATGTCAGTTATATTAATTTCACGGTGCGCTGTAAGATTGTATAATATAAAAAGACCTATGAGATTAGAAGACTCAGCTGAGTCTAGTGATCCCAATGTGAAGTCAAAGTGGTCATATGAATTTTTTATCCATTGCTCACCTTTATGCATCAGTACCGATTTTTTTGCATTTATAATAATGCTCTTTTCTTCTTCAGTAATATCCGTGTACTGGGTAGCAAAGTCCAACGCATTCATGAACAGTTTTTTAGATATAAATTGATAATAATTTTCAATAACAAACTGCATTAGTGTACAGTTCGTTTTCTCCTTTATATAAGCAAACCAGTTCGTCACATCTTTGGTATTAATCCAAAGTTTCAGGCCTATTTTTTTCTTTAATTTGTTGATTTACCCTTTCAAGGATCATTTTACTAATTTTTCCGATATCAGTTCTTGTAGAGTTTATTATCCTTGTAATTGGATTAGCCTCTACAAAATAAATTGTCGTACGGAATCATTACAATACCAATACAATATCTCATCTATTGAGAACCCTGAAAACATAACAATCTAATCGGTCTCAAAGTATTTCTGGCAATTAAAAGAATCCAATAAAACACCTACAGTAAAATGAAAATTAATCAGAAAAGGTAGAATATGTAGGTCATTTGATGACCCATGTCCTTTGTGCATACACGAGAAACTATATATTACTAAGTTTATAAAAAATAAAAATTTACTGAATCAGAGAAATGAAATAGCTATTTTTTGACGCCATTGTCAAAAATTTTCCTTAAATAATATTTAAAAATATATTTAAAAATAAATTTAAAAATAAAATTAAAAAATGGGAGACGGTAATATACATACTTATATTTGATAATAATTTTAAATAATGTAAGTAATTCTATTATATTTACTTGTTTTTAAAAAGAAATATAGTCTATTAGTAATTAAGAGTAAAAATATTTTGAAATTGTAGTTTAATAAAACGTATCTTAACACAAATACACAAAAAATCTTTGAGTATACAGGAAAAAAATGCCGAAAACCTTTTTGCCGTTAATAAAAAAACAAAAAACAGACGACATACATTTAACGAATGTCAGAATTCGTTGAAAAATAAACCCCCTACCCTCCCTAAACTTAACCTCTTTTTCGAACGTAACTCATAATTGATACAATAGTTAATAAAAATGAACACGCTACAACCTCTGTCTGAATGATTGGATTCCTCCGTATCCTTGGAAACAGTAAATTATGAATTTATGTGTGTTTAAAACTCAGTAAATTTAAAAATAAGTTATTCCAATATTCGCTTGAAGAGGAAAAGGAACTAATGCTTTTAATTTAATTATATAATTAAATTTTAAGTTTTTAGCTTCCTTTTTTGAAACATGGTTATTACTGTGTAGCGAAAAACCATATTTTAAATCAGTTAATTTATGATATTTATTCTCTGTAAATTTACAATGAGCACTGTTTTGTAAAAATAAAAATAAAAATAACAAGAACACCGGATTATACATCTTACTGTTCTTTATATATATATATATATATATATATATATATATATATATATATATATATATATATATATATATATATTAATTCAATAATTTATATTTCAATAATATATATATATAGTAAATTTAGATAAAAAACAACGATGTGTTGTCATTTTTTATAATAATCCAATTTGTTCAAAATTACGTAATATATTAGATTCATCAATACGTGTGATGACCATATTAGAGTCGTTTTATTTTATTCTTTTGCAACAGCTTTTAGTTTTATTGTTAGAATATTGGTATATTTATTGTGAGGTGTGTGGTCTTTTAAGCCCTCTGCCCTGAAAAAATATCTTTAGTCTGGGGAGAGTTTTATTAATTTATCAGCTTCAAGTTGGGGTAGGGACTGGTAAAAATCTATTCTAGTATCGTCATCAGACGACCTGATAAAGCTAATAATCTCGTAATTTTGTTCAAATTGGATTATTATAAAAAATCATAATAGATCATATATATATATATATATATATATATATGGAACCATCATATAGTCTGGTCTGGCTTGCTACATTTTGCTACAGAGGAAGCGTCTGGTTAGCAAAGTCCAAATTACTTTTTTAAACAACAATTTTCTCGTGATTTTTCTCGAACGTTCATATTTGCTCGAAGCGTATCTTAACGTAAACAAATGACATTGTATATTATGAAATGGACAAAAAAGACCGACATTAATCTAATGTATTTTCTGTTTATACGTTAGTTTTATAGATTCAAATATTTAAGTAAATTCTCTGTTTATGATAAACTGTATTAACTACATTTACCGGATTCAATGTCCGAGAAATTTTATAGAAAATATGCTCCCTCCGACATGAATCGGACCTGTATCCTACACGAAACCGTTATATAGCCTGACAGGCCATTTAGCTACACAGGAAGCGTCTGGTTAGCAAAGTCCAAATTACTGTTTTTAAACAACAAATTTACCATGATTTTGCTCGAAGGCTCATATCTGATACGCTTCGAGCAGATATGAGCGTTCGAGAAAAAATCATGGTAAATTTGTTGTTTAAAAGTAGTAATTTTGACTTTACTAATTGACGCTATATATATATATATATATATATATATATATATATATATATATATATGTATGTATGTAGGGAGAAAATGCTGTTATAGCTAGTATTTTGAATATCGAATGTGAACAACGAAGGCATTTTTAAAGGAAAACATGTACGAAAAGGATAAGAAAGAACCCGTTGAAATGGGATGCATAATGACGAACATAGACAGGGACGGATTGTTGTTGGATCTTCCATTGCATAGTGCTACAAAGGATAAGAATTCATGGAGATTCATGATCATCCATGTCCTAAAGAAGAAGAAGAAGAAGAAGGTCTTTATAGCATTATAGATATTGATGCGCAACAGTTAATTTATAGTGTAATGATTGAGACTTCGTAATCATACAGCATCTGTTAATGGAATGCAGTCAAAGTGGAAAGGCTTGCCAGATATTTGGGTCCGGATAAGAACTCTTATCCTAAACAAAGCTTTTTCACAATGAAAAGGATATACAGATGTACATATATTTTAACTGTCTTCAAGGTTGTATGTTGTGTTCCATCCGGTGGACACGTTGGTTCACCAACTTTTTTTTTTTTCTAATCGCTAGTTTTTTGATCGCTAGTTTTTGTTCTCTATATTACAAACTGGAGAATCTCTGTGTTGATTTCGAGACCATGGTTCAATTCTGTTACCACTATGGGTTTAATTATAATGAATTGATTCGCATATTGACAACATCTATAAATCCTTAATATTTACTACTTAAATTCATTTAAATTAAGCTCATCTGATGCTACCAATGCTTTCATAATTAGTCGATAAGAAGTCGTTAAGTGACAAATTTAATATTCCTGTTCCTTCTCTTGAAAAGTCAGTCTACTCAGAATATCGTAAAAGCCAAGAGTGTGCAATTTTAATATGCAATTCTTTATATTTTTATAGCTATTGATTAGCTTGGCAAAAGATGTTCATAGTACTGCTGAATAGTTACCAATCTAACTACTGGCCTGTTTCCCCTTTGCTTAACCTCAGTGATTAGTTGAGGGTGGAATTTAATTGTAACTCAAGTTTAAAATTTTATGAATGATTTAGAAAGAAAGAAAAAGAAAGAAAGAAAGTAAGAGCAAAAAAAGAAACAAGCAAAAAAGTAAATGAAATTAAGAAAGAAACAAACAAATAAACCAAAAAGCGAGAAAGAACGAAAATAGAAATAAAGAAGCTAAGCGAGAATGAAAGAATGAAACTGAGAAAGAAAGAACGAAAGAAAAAAGAAAAAGAAAAGAAAGAAACTAAGGAAAAAGAAAATGAAAAGAAAATGAAAAGAAATAAACTAAAACGGAAAGAAAACAAGAAAGTAAAAAGAAGGAAAATAAGAAAGAAGGAAACAAACAAACAAAAAAGGAAGAAAGAAAGAATGAAAATGAAAATAAACAAGCAAAGAAGTTAAGGGAGAATGAATGAATGAAACTAAGAAAGAAAGAAAGAAAGAAAGAAAGAAAGAAAGAAAGAAAGAAAATAAAAGAAAAGAAAAGAAAAGAAAAGAAAAGAAAAGAAAAATGAAAGCAAATAAACAAAAAGGAAAAGAAACAAAGGCACTAAGAAAGAATGACGGAATGAAACTAAGAAAAAAGAAAAAGGGAAAGAAAGAGACCAAGTATCAAAGAAATAAAGAAAAGAAAAAAGCAAGAAAAAGGAGAGAAAAAAGAAAACGTGGAAACGAGTGGTGAACGAAAAATATTTTTGCATTTATAGCACCTCAGAATTTAAAAACGAATGAATGTAGTGATCGTTGCACTTAATAAAAAAATGATCGTCCTAGATGCCCTCTGCCCTGTTCGAAGGTATGTTTTTACAAGCATCACAACATATCGTAACGTATTCGTTAGGGGAAACATTCATGGTATCACATTTTAGAGAGATAAATTTTTGAAGCATACCTATGTACACTTGCGTACAAACTTCAAAATGAAGGCACGATTAAACTATTTGCTTAAATTAACCCCCACCCCGCACTTCAGCACGATGTTAATTTCGTAGGACGCACTTTTCAAAATAATTTTCTCCCGGCATGATTATTTTATACAAGGGATCATTCCGTGTCAGAAAACATGCACGCTCATGTTCATTTGAAACGTTACACTTATTTTATAAAGTGAGGAAAAAAAAAAAAAAAAAAAACACCGGCATGCCTATACCAGTCCGCCTTTTGCAAATTTTAGGAAATTATTTCCGCATTAATTTACAGGAAAGATTTTTCCCTCAGTCTTTATAAACTTATATTTCTCTTGCGCAAGATGGAAAGGCCTCATTTTTGGACAAGATAGTCATCGGTGACGGAAAATGGAATTTATTACGAGGATTCAAAACGAAAAAATGCCTAACTAAATCTAGAACTTTCAACTTTCCAGCCTAAAGAGATATGTCTCACCCCAAATCATGTTAAAATAGACTTTGCACTCATTGTCCCTCAAAGAAGCCAGATGCAGTGTCGACCTGGTGGCTGACTTCCTAGACACCGAGTGTTGAGCTACGTGATCGGCCCAGTCGCACCTGGGATGTAACGCTTGAGAAAGAGCCACATAAGGGAGAAAGACATATAAACACCTACCCCAGAGGTGAGGGGGGGGGGCATCTCTCTCAGACACCACGCACAAGAATGTGAGGTCAACATTCGCTTTTTCTGAAAAATAAAATGCAACTCTATTCCAATGAATATAATTTCTGTTTAAAATGCACCAAATTATTTTGCTTACTGAGATAAGAAATTTAATTCTTTGAGCTTTGAATCAAAAATGAAAGCTTCAAGAACGATTTTTTCATTTTTTTAAATTCATTTTAAAGTTGGGTATCACGTTTTCGTGGAGGTTACTATTCTGAACCCTGTTCTTTTATTGCATTTTCCTACTTTCTCCTCACTAAAGTCTTCTCATTGTCTTTCATTCCTTGTAATTCCCTGCGTCCTAGTGGCATTATCATCTTGGTTGGGGCGAAACGATTATATATATATATATATATATATATATATACATAACAAACAAAACAAAATTTAATTTAGTCATATACATGTCCTTTTCTCACTTCTCCTCATTTAAGTCTTCTCATTCTCTTTCCCTCCTTGTAATCTCTTGGGTTCTTGTAGCATTATCGACTTGCTTGGGGCGAAACGGTTTTAAAAAAATGATATAGCACTTTTGAGTTATTGATAAGGATTTTTAAACTTTTATTTCTGGAGTATTTCCCCTGTGATGATTGGTGATATGATTTGAGTTATTATCCGATAAATGATACGTTAATCGGCGTGACAAGGTACTACTCTCGAAACCAATATATGTATATATTACTACTTTTGAACCTTGGAACCATTATTAAATAAAACTTAGAAAATGTTTATTTCTGACCTTGAATGTGGATAACTGAGACTGTGAGTAAGGGAATACTGTACACGTTTCAAAGAGAAAATACCTAAATATACACTCGATAATTACTACAATACTACCAGATTCTGTTAATTTTATAAACAAGATCTTTCTTTCAATGGAATAATTGAGGAATTAGCATGCTTGATCGTCGATAAATAAATACCTAATTCGTGTGGAAAGATTATTGCACTGTTTGTCATGAATAGCCAATAACTGTTAGTATATTACAAATGTATATCATTTTCGGTTGTGGTTGCGTGTGTAGGAAATGTTGAAAGAGATTGACATCAGACGAGCAACAGAGTACTAGTCCAATATCATTTTAATTACAGTACTATATTTCGAGTTATGAGCTGCAAAAGTAAGTTATTATTTTTTATAAGTTACTATATATTCGTTTGATAAATACGTCACAAAGAACTGCTGGAACAGCTTGGTAGCCCTGTCAAATTTGGGAAAGATATTAGAATAATCCAGAACCAATATTGGCTGCAAATGAGTTCAGTAAAGATACAAAAATAGAAAGGGGTATAATCAAACAATAATAACTATTTAAATATATGGAAATGTTTTAACAGAGAAAGGAAAGTGTGACACTGAAGCCACACTGGAGTAGCGAAAGACGCTTTCCAAAAACTAAGTAGTGTATTAAGAAACAGAAAAGCATTCTTTAGAAACGAAGAGATCATTGATCTGTTACGTAATATCAGTCATCCTATTTGGCAGTAAATGTTGGACAATCCCTTCACAGATGAAGAAGAACCTTGGAGCAACAGAACTGTGGTTCTACAGAAGGATACTGAGAATACCATGGATTGAACATGTGAGGACGAAGTTTTAGAGAAAATGGAAACAAAAAAGACACTTATAATGGTATATAATGAGGAAAGAGGACTTGGAAAATTTGGTACCCACAGGACAGGTTGAAGTGACAGAGGAAAACAACGCATAACCTACCTATCGTGCCTGAATAAATGGATGACAGAACAAGGTTTAGGATAGGTATCAAAAGACAAAAATTTATTAAGACAGAAAATTATGAAGAGTCATGATCGCCAATGGTCTGAAGAGACATAACGCATAGAAGAATAATTATATATTCATTATAAGTTTGTGTGGTGTGCGTTCTTTCAACTAAATGTGTTATTTAATATGTTTACTCAAGTAGAAAATGTGTCCATTTCTTTCTTTTTTTATCTATAAGGAACTCGAATCGTAGGACAAATCAGATATTCATTGACAACCACACCTTTAAGAATACATTTCCTCCCCAGCATTTATTTTTCTGTTCCTTTAATATTCACCAATAAGTGCAAATGGGATTAACAATTCAAACAATGACACAGCGAATCAAGTAATTTCTCATTTTTATTAGGCTTGTAATTTCTTATTGTGTTTGAACATCTATTCAAAGTCCCAACGGAATGCTTTTCTGATCACTACAATCTTAACCCGGTAAAGGCAAGGGTTAACCAATTCTTTCCACTCCTATACACACAATTGGACTCCAAACTTAACCCTCTACCTCTAGTGGACAAACCCCCTGGCCTTGTAAAGAGTGAACATGATAGTAAAATAGAAAGAGAAATTGTGGGGGTGGTGGGTATCAATATCACTGCAGTCTAACAATGGAGAAGGTTTAATCTCTGTGAGTAATAAAGAGAGACACAATGAAGTAATGGATAGCGGCTCGGATTGGTCCAATAAACTCGACTGGAATTCGAACTCGGTTCTCTGATTCGGAGATCCGCGTCCGAATTCCAGTCAAGTTGATCACATTCACCTACGTGCTAATACCCTTGGAAAAGTATAAATCCCTCTCTCTTCACAGCTATTGCTAAATAGCAGGACAGATTGGGCCCTATAGCCTTGGTTGGCAACCAGTGTAAGGGAAAGAGAACTCTGAATTAAAAGCCCCTGTTGTCTTAACCTCTTAAACTTCTGAGAGGAGGGATGGGGTAATTATTAGTGCCATTGCGGTATTCTGCCTTGAATGTCATCAAGAACCACAATTGTGCAATGGAGGGGTGTGGTGGCCTCAGAGGCGCAAAATGCACTAACTGAATAAATATTGATAATGAGTAATATTCATCATAGAATTTTGACAAGAAAATTGTTGAAAAATAAATATTCTTTTCATTATTTAAACTTGTTGGCGTACCGTGGTATATCTCTGATTTTAAAATATTTTTACCATTACTCACAAGATACGAGGATAAATCAATAAGTTCATAAACTGATATGTAATTATAAGACGAATTTTCATTTAAAATGTAAATGTTCACATGTAACTCACAGGGTATTGAACAAGGGTGGATCACTAAGTCTGTAGCCAGACATATAGTTATTAACTGAACTTTAAAATTTTCCTTTTATAATGTTTCAAGCTATGTGATTAATACTCATCACTGGATTAAGTGCATTGACAAGAAAAGAAATTATGTTAAAATCTCAATATTTATTGCTTTTTGTCATAATCTTTGGCACACATTAATGTATTTGAATAGTTAACTGTAATAGGAGTAGAAATGTTCGCCTATTTTTCGGTTTATACTCCCCCCCCCCGGCTTTTGAATAAGAGTAAAGGTTTATTCCTTGTTTCCTTTTTAGGGTTGTGTTTCCGGTTCCTTCTTAGGTCTACTTCAACTTCTAACATCTCCTCCTAAACTCTGAAATTTCATGTTACTATTTATTTATTTTTCCTCTCTAGGAGTAGATGGGTTTGCCTATTGTCCGTTTCACATTATTCCCCGGTCTTTTGAACAGGAGTAGAGGTTTATCCCTTGTCTTCTGTTTAAAATTGGGTCTCTGGTTTCATATAAAGTCTTTTCAGTCGCTTTCACTCCAAGTAAGGCCTTGCGCCTTAGTGGCATTATAGTCATGCCTCGGCTGAATTGATTAAAAAAAAATAATGATTTCACTCACGCATTTGATTCCCATGAACATTAAATAATGTTTTTTTTCTTTCTTCCTTTCCTTCTTACTGTCTCTCTTTCGCTTACTCTCTTTTCTCCTCTTTATAAGATAAATTCAATGTTTACATTTCAGTTGTCAATGTCACCTTTCGTAAATATTGGGTTATTTTCCGAATTCCACATCTAAACTAACGTTATTTTTCTTCACCGAATGAGAAAATGAACCATTACATTCACTGCTCCAGTTTTTAATATGCACCATATATACGAGGGGGTGCTGAAAATAAAAGATAACAGAATATCTAGGCGTCCAGTCAAACAAAAGAAGGATTTAGTGTTGGTGCGTTCTACAAAATGTGTTTCACATACAAATTATACACAGACACACAAACATATATATATATATATATGTGTGTGTGTATTTATGCATATATGTTTGTGTGTATATATATATATATATATATATATATATATATAAAACACGCACATATATGCGTCACATATATGTGCGTGTCTGTATATATATTTATATATGCTTGGAAATGTGATCTGGGGAAATAAAATATAATCAATGGATCCTTAAAGTTGTATTTTTTTATAATTAAACTAAAACATGCTCTGTTTTTACATTGAGCACTCTGGATTACGTTCTCCTTGGGATTATCCATACGGATTACCAAACATTTCATTACCTAACTATATATATATATATATATATATATATATATATATATATATATATATATATATAGGTAGGTAGGTAGGTAGGGTATCTTCATGCAAACATGTTTCATTGAATAATATAGACAGGTTGTCTACTTATTTTTATACTGATCCTTTCCAGTTGTCTAATCATTTTCTTGGTGTTGAGATGAACTTCATCAAGTAAGGCGTCGTCATTTTGCTAACCCAAGTAGTTTCGATCTTTTCAAGATCATCTTCAGGAGTAAATTACAAAGACAAACTTATTTTAACTGCGATAAAATCTGCAATCTTTTGTGATGGTGATTTTTCAAAACACGCACGAACACGCTCTGTTATAGTTATTTTATTTTATCCGTTGGGGTCATGTAATTTTTTTAAAAAAACAAGCGTTTCAATATATGGGAGCTGACCGGAAATTGGTAGAAATAAAAAATGGCATTAAATGTTACATGCATTTTAATATGTTGTTGCTATATTTGTAATAAATTTTCTTGAGTGTTGGTTGGTTGATTTTGAGATAGAGGGCCTCTAGAATTTGAAGTTTCTGTTTATTATTTTAATGGTGTAGTATATTATGTAGGTGTAGAACTTTTCCTCCTATATATATATATATATATATATATATATATATATATATATATATATATATAGTTAGTTTATGAAAAACTAGGTAATCCGTATGGGTAGACCCAAGGAGGATAAAATCCAGAGAGCTCAATGTAAATCCAGAGCAAATAATTTAAATAAAAACAGACTAATTAATTCACCACAGCCTTTTTAAAGGATCATCAGACTTTACTTCCAAAAGGTTGAAACAAAAAATTAAAAGAAATTTACACATTTTTGACGGGCCGTATTAAACATATGTAAATTAACGAAGTGAGGAAGTGAGGGGAGAGAAAGAAGACGTGAGTGAGTTAGATGTAATTTAAAATTTCTATTCTTTATACTTAAAATTACTTGATGTTCAGACATTGACACATTTAAACGGTTAACTTAACGGAAGTTATATATTGATATCAATATATATTGATGTCAATACATAACTTCCGTTAACTTAACCGGAAGTTACATGGAACCTTGAAGTGGTCTGTTTTTATTTAAATTATATATATATATATATATATATATATTTGTAATTTTAGTATATATATATTTTTGTAATTTCTAGTATATATATATATATATATATATATATATATATATATATATATAGAAATTACAAAATTTTGGGATACTCTTATAACCTTCTCCAGTGTTTGCTATTGAATAATTAAGCCCAAATTTCCAATCCAGGAGACGTTCAGGACCTCAGTGTCATCACAATCACCCTTGATCCTTTGGTCGGGGCACGTAATAAATATTGTTTATTACATTTGCCGCATCCTTTCCTTGTTGTCTTTTACTCCAGTCAGATGTGACAGAACTTTTTATAACTTATATAAATATATATATATATATATGTGTGTGTGTGTGTGTGTGTGTGTGTGAGAGAGAGAGAGGGAGAGAGAGATAACGATATATATTTTTATATATCAAGAACAGTATTGCGAAAATTTATATATATATATATATATATATATAGTTTTAAGTTATAATATTTATTTATTGATTAAAGTGTTCAATATCAGGGATATCTGTATGTAAATATAAAAAGTGGATATTGAGGTCACCACCCAGCGACGATAGTCTGTTGTATGTTTAAACACAATCTTCTGGAGCCGACCATGTTTTTTCTCCAGCGTCTTCAGTGATGGATCGTATATGTGATTGATTGATTTGCTTAACGGCATATCAACTCCTTATAGGTCATTTAATTTTGGAATGCAGCTTGATTTAAGAAATTGTAGGACATTATATGGATTAATGTCATAAAAGTTCTTTCATGTTGGTTGTGTGGTTGGTTGATCGATTGGTTTATTTTGTTTGACGGTATATCAACCTCTATGGGTTATTTAATGCCGAAATCTAAATATTTTGTACGTAATTTTATGCTTTCAACTACAGATATTTTGCACATAGTTATATACTTTCAAAGTAAAGATATGTTTAAATTTACATTTTGTCGATTATAAAATGTATTGTTGGTAATTTTACTATAAAAATGTACTTTTATATTTTAGCGTTGCATTGATTGTCATTTTGCCATAAAAATGTATTGTTGCCCATTTTATTATAAAAATGTACTGTTGAATTTTGTTTGGGGGTTCACTATTTGCTCATAGCTGGGACCCTAAAAGGGGTGGTACCGTTCCACATCGTGGTGTACCTGGGTACCTCGCGTCGGTCGGCGAGCAAAACGGCTTCCAGCCCCTCTTCGGGTAAGCGGCGCGTGTAGGCCTCAATCCGAAGTTAAGCAACGTCGAGCCTGATTAATACAGATTGGGAATACCAGTTGTTGTAAGCTTGGATGTGCGGGTGGTGTAATAGATAACGTCTCGGAATTGTTAATCGGAGTTCTAATTCCATTTGATTTCGTTATATTCACTTTCTCGCAAATACCCTTTGGAAATATAAGAATCCAACTCTTCTCCAGTTATGGGTTAATTAGAAGACTTTTATCATTATCATCTCAAAAAATCCTTATCTCAAAAAATAATTAGATAAAATAAAATTGTGTACAAAATATTTAGATTTCGGCATCCATAGTGGTTGATAAACCGCTAAACAAAAACAGACAAACAAACAGCATAATCTATTGGTTTAAAATCTTTTTTTGTTTTTTTCTAGGGACAAGGGAAAGACAAAGTAGCATGTCCTGAGAGGGCTTATTTTCATCATGCAAAGGGGGCAAAACACGGCCATTATATCAAAGTAAGGAAAAAGCCTGATGGTACATTCTGAATAGTTAAGACCCAGAATTGAAGAGGAAAACGTCGTGTTGGAAGAAGACCTTGACAGAGAAGAAATGATGAGTTCTTCAGATCAGGATAATGCAATAGAAGACGAGCCTATCGATGATAGCGGGAGTAACTCAGACACAGAA
Organism: Acanthosepion pharaonis; assembly: GCA_903632075.3. Lineage (NCBI taxonomy): Eukaryota > Metazoa > Mollusca > Cephalopoda > Sepiida > Sepiidae > Acanthosepion > Acanthosepion pharaonis. Next base: position 875,766 of record CAHIKZ030000319.1, on the reverse strand, counting down.
GAAGATGAAATGAGACCAAGATATCCATTAAAAGAACAGGACATAAACGTCGAGAGAGAGAGGAGAAAAGAGATTGTAGAAGTTCAAGAACAACCAAAGGTATTAAGCCTCTTCGGTTCAAGGAGGTGTAGTAGATTGGTAAATAGGATTGTACCTATTTGCATAGGTTAAATAGAAGAGATATAATCTGTATAGTAAACTAAGAGACAAGCAAAAAGTTGACTAATGATCACGTGTCTTGGAACAACACAATACAACAGGTTCAAATGAAAATATTTATTACAAATTGTTGGAACCTGGACAAACCGCTATTGTGTAATGATGGGAAAAATCTTTTTTTTCTTAGCAAGCAAATTGATCTTATAAAGTATATTCACTACGGAAGCCAATTCAGACAATCATTTGGCTTTTCCATGCAATATTCCTTGTCTTGTCATTGGTTCCAACACATTCAGATTCACCCAATACGCGAGAAAGATTCGCCCAATAAGAGAAATGATTCGCCCCAGTGTGAAATGTAGATATATAGATTGATAGGAACAGAATGAGATAGATAGATAGATAGATAGATAGATAGATAGATAGATAGATAGATAGATAGATAGGAGCAGAATGAGATAGCTATGTGTGCGCTTATGAAGAATTCAAATTTATTTATGGCAATTTGCACCTCCTAACATCGACACCATTCTGCTTCTCAGTCCTTATAATAAATGTCACTCTGCAAAATTATGCAACATTTAATTGTTACTAAGTAACCAGGTTTTCCAAGAGATTGACCGTTAAAAGCAACTTTAAGATGTTTCAGCTTGTACACTTTGGACTCATGCCGGTGTTAGCATTTATTTAGGCCACAAAAACGTATACTGTCAAAGGGGATGTTCAAATAATGATGGCGTGATTGCTATCTTAATTTTGTTTTAAACTGCGATTATCTGACCAACCCTAATGCGAGAATTGTGAATATTTGTGTTTCCCCTGAGTGTATGTAATAGTATCAATCAATAGTATCAAAGAACATTTTAAACAACGGAATCCATACTTAACACCGTTTGAAAGTTTTTTATCACTAATTATCATTAATTATTACTACAAAATAACTGTTTGCAATTATCATTTTTAAATAGATAAACCTTGATAAAAATGGTGGCAAATCTCGAATCCTCATAACAAGCTTCTTATTAATGCGTCAAAATAATTAGCGAGCTACTTTAGTTGGCTACCATTGTGGGTGAATAAGTAGACTCTTATTAATGCGACAATCCTAACCATCAGAACATTCCTATTTTTTTGTTTATCAAAAGTTAAATTAAACTATGACTCAGGAAGCGAGAAGTTTTCCATATATAGCTAACGACTATTCATTTCTTTTTTAATGATGTCACCTCAAGCAAGGCGATAATGTCACTAAGATGCAAGGGGGTCACTAGAGTAACGAGGAGTGAAAGAGAACGAGAACACTTTAGGAGGAGAAAGGGCAGTAATGAGCAGGTTTCAGGAAGATATAAGATGGCGATTAGCGATTTGAATTTTTGAAGATTCTAGGTGGCTTGGAAACAAGAAACCGGAATCGCTACACGCAAACCACCAATCTGCCACTGGGTGGCATGCCACTAGCGTTTACCCCTGGTAGTCCGCTGTCGTCTCGGCAATGTTACCACTGGCGGACCGCTAGAGGCTCATTGGTGGCCCACCGGTGGCTGCCACCAGGAGATTGTTGGCGTTGCTGTCGGCAGACCGCCAGCCGGCCACTAGCGGCTTGCGTGTAGGGGAGTTACACAGACAAGAAAAGAAACAATTAGAATAGAACAGAAGGTCCAGCAGTAAAACGGAGATCGAAAAGAAACGATATACAGCCATGATTGCCTATGGCAGCGCGTTTCAAACGTGTACGTAGTTCCAGTTTGGTGCAATTATTCCTTGTTATATACATTTTTTGACTCGGGCACCTCGACGTGGTATAATGGTTAGAAAGCTTGTCTTCCTAGATCAATTACGACTGAGTAGTGAGTTCGATCCTCACTGGGTACCCCATACTTTCGGCCTTGTGCCACATCTAAGCCGGGCTTAGAAAGAAAAATTGGGCACCTCGGGGTGGTGTAATGGTTGGCAAGCTTGTCTCGCTGGAACAATTACGACTGAGTAGTGAGTTCGATCCTCACTGGGTGCCCCATACTTTCGGCCTTGTGCCACATCTGGGCTATGCTTGGAAAATCACTATATACATTTTGAATAGCATCAGTCAATCACCAGACTTGGGTTTAGCAACTTTCGCTAGTCCAAGGCATGTTCGGATTTCGGTGTCACGTGTTCCCTGGTAAAATAAATCATGGGAGAAAACGCAATCATTGTTTTTGTGTATTCACTGAAATCGTACACTAAACAAAAGCAGTAAGAAATAGAATCACTGAGATTTTAGTGTATTTATTAAACTTTACACGTAGTTAAACGGTGAGAAAATGGATTAATCCAATTGTTCAAGTTTAGAGAAACAGCTTGGCTTTTAATGAATCCCGATCGCTGGCACTCGTGGGAATCATGTAACTATTTAAACTACAACGCAGATAACAAGTGTTTATAAGAACTTGATCTACAACCTACTATTGATGCGTTATCGTTGCGTTGAAAGGCCGTCTTTTAAATAAACGGTGAGAGACTAGCATTATTACAGGTTCAAGTAGTTGATGTGATTTCATCAGACTTAATATGCTTGCGTGTTTAGGACTGGGTACTTTTCGGTTTTCTTTGAAGAGCGGCTTGTTTATGGCTTATATAAACGTATTTAGAAGACAATACTGCAACGCTCGGTGAACACTCGGGTTAGAAAATGTACGAAGTGAGTAGTAAGCGGAAAACATGAGGATCTTCGCTCGCTTTGATAATAAGAAGGATAAACATTGCAATGTGGGTCAGAAAAGTTTACTTTGGTCAATCAAATTAGACAAATACACATAGAACAACGACACATTCATATGACTCAAAATACTTAAGGTTGTTTATATATATATATATATATATATATATATATATATGTATATTATGAAATGGACTAAGTGCAACAATTATTTAATATATTTTCTGTTTATACGTTATTTTATAGATGCAAATATTTAAATAAATGTTCTGTTCTTAATAAACAGTATTAGCAACATTTACTGGCCTGAATATCCGAGAAATTTCATAGAAAATGTGTCTCCGACAAGAATCGAACCTGTATCATACACGGAGCCGTCATATAGCCTGACGTGCTATACTATTTAGCTACAGAGGAAGCTAGCTATATATATATATATATATATATATATATATATATATATATATATATATATATATATATATATATATATATATATATATATATATATATATATATATATATATATATATATATATAGAGAGAGAGAGAGAGAGAGAGAGATGTCTGACAAAGTGGAAAAATTTCCCACCAATATTGTTCTTGTTATATAAAATATATATTTCACATACGCATATATATATATATATATATATATATATATATATATATATATATATATATATATATATATATATATATTCAGTGGGGAAATAAATATTCGTACACTTGAAAAATTGTATTTTTATAAATGTAAATGCTTTAACTAAAACAAATTTTTTATACATTTTATGTGTAAAGATACATTTTATTAAAAAAATAGTAATAAACTTAATTAATTCTTATTCTAACAGAAATTAATGCATTTTTTTCATTTCAACTGATGAAAAAAGTATTCGTACAAAACAAAAAAAGCATAATTACTTAATTTAATACTTTGTGGAATATCCTTTATTGAGCTCAACAGCTACCAGTCTATTCCTGTACGTCTCAACTAACGATTTGCGCATATTGAGTGGTATTTTGTCCCATTCTTCTTGGCATATTGTCTTCAAATTCTTGATATTTGTTGGTGCACTTTTCCCAATTTGAATTTTCAAATATCCCCATAAATTCTCGATTGGATTCAAGTCTGGGGACTGACTTGACCATTGCAAAACATCAACGTTACGTTCAGCTAACCATTTCCTTGTAGATCTAGCGGTATGCTTAGGATCATTATTCAGTTGGAAAACCCAATCAGGAGGTAGCCGAAGTCTCTCAACAGAACGCATTAAATTGTCTTGCAGGATTTTCTGGTAGCTTTCGGCATTCATCTTGCCATTTATTACTGATATTCTTCCAACACCTTTTGCAGAAAAACTGTCCCAGATCATGATACTGCCACCACCAAACTTTACATTTGGCAACGTGTTCTTTGGTAATTAGTCTTCACCGTCCTTCCTCCACACATGATTTCGATAATTATGACCAAACAACTCTATTTTAGTTTCATCCGTCCATAGTACTTTTTCCCTAAATGAATATTTTTTATCCTTATGCTCTCTAACGAATTTTAGCCTAGCTTCTCTGTGTCGTTTCAAGAGGAGTGGAGTCTTCCTTGGGATGCGTGATTTCAGACTGTTTTTGTGTAGTTCATTACTTATTGTACGCTTGATTACTTTAATCCCTAATGCACGCAGATATTCCTGCAGCTCTTCTCGGGTAACCTGTGGATTTTGTTGGATCTGGAGTCCTAATATCCTTGCTGATCTTAGAGAAATCTTCCTCGGAGCACTTGTTCGTCTTTGGTTTTCGACGCTGTTACGAGTTTTAAACCTTCCAATGAACGAAGCAATTGTAGTAAAAGGAATATTCAAGTTGTTAGAAATCGTTCTGTAACTGTTCCCATCTTTCCAAAGAGACAAAATGTGTTGTTTTTGTGAAATAGTCAATTCTTTACCTTTAGGCATTATTAGAACCTTCTCGTAAGACGAGAAATTGCAGAATGCTCTGATAATGGCTAATAGCGTTAACTATAATTACTGATAACATTACTGGAACATTGTAGAGTATACTTTTTTCATAATTAATTGATTATTTTATTCTAATAATTGATTTGTACGAATACTTTTTCAAAAATAACGGATTTGACAAAAACTAACCTAAACGAAGGAGATTTTCTAGATGTTGCCTTCAACCTAAGAAAAGGCACATATAAACCATACAGAAAACCCACTGTACATACACACATCTTCCAATCACCCGCCTTCAATAATCAAACTGATACCAAAATCGATTAACCAGAAAACAAAACGCGAATAACACCAAAAATTTCATGGAAAATAAGGAAAAGATCATCAGCCTACAACAATCAATCCAAAACCGGCAAATTTTGCCTGGAGGAAAAAATAGCTATTATTACTTTCCCAGACCAAAGAAAATTACTAAATAAACGAGTAGAGTTCTGTATCATTTTTATATATTATTTTGCGTCTTCATTGTGGAATAGTAGTGATTTACGAGAGTGTTTAATGATATCGATTTCGTTTGTGTTTATTTTTATTTGTTCCTGGGCTAACGTGATGGCCATATCTAGCATGGCTTCTGTTATGGATGGGTAAAATTCTTTTATGTCTAATTGTATAAACTGGCAATTATGTTTATTTTTTATGCTGCGGAACCAGTCAATAGTTGCTTTTGTGTTTTTCACTGGTTAACTCCTAAGTTCTTAGTTCAGAATTAATTCTTTCTAGTATCGTTTTACTTATTTTACCTAGTTCACTTTTAGTTGGGTTTATGTTAAGAAACAAGAAATTTTGTTGGAGACGAAGAAAAGCTTGCTTATATAATAACAATCATGCTAGATGGAAATCTTAACAATTTCCTGTAAATTTCATGGTAAGGCGGAGAATTTCCACACAAACGAAGAGGAGACGTAGCAATAAAGATGTGATTCTACAGGATGATGCTGAGAATTTCATGAACGAGGTGAGTAATCAGCGAGAAAGTCTTAAGATGGCAACAAAAAGAACACTTGTACTCAGAATCGGGGAGGAACAGTTGAAATTCCAGTGAGATTTTTAAGGAAAATGGAAAAAAAGACGACACTTAGGATGAGAAAGTGACAGTTGAAATTTCTGGGACACATAATGAAGAAAGACTGCTTGAAGAATGTAACACTCACAGATAAGAGCGGGTGAGAGGAATAGAAAGGAACATGGATAACGTGCTTGGGAAAATTAATGTTATAACAGGAACTGAGAGAGTTACTAAGGAAACAAACATTGCTTAGATCTACAAAGAATCAGAAGTTGTTGGGAGCCATGATCGCCCACGTACTGAAGGGACACGGCACATAAAAGAAGAAGAATTGCGGATACTCGAAAAATGTCAAATGGGTTTTGAGAAGTTTCCTGTTGAAGACTTCTCGCTGAACGGTGTGAGTAATGGAAAAACAGATGTTCACGTATTTCTGTTTGAATAAAACCAGCAGTGAAATAAATCATCTGAAAGAAACAGACGATAACTCTACTTGAATTTTCTTCTCTGAAGATGGCATGATTTGCACTCACACATATTATTCAAATGATATATAAAAAAAGTTTGTTTAATCCAGCGTAGGGTGTTCCGGTAAACACAACTGTGAACCACTTATTCGTTTAGAGACGTACAGATATATTTACATTCTTTTGTGGCAATATATATATATATATATATATATATATATATATATATATATATATATATATATATATATATTTTTAACCCCAAAGCAAACCGATATTGCCTCTAAGGCGTAAGGGGTTACTGGGAGGAAAGAGATTGAGAAGACTTTAGTGAGGAGAAACGGCAATAAAAGAACAAGTTTCAGGAAGACAGAAGATGGCGATCGGCATTGCATTTAACATTTTTGAAAATTGTAGGTGGCAAGAGACTGGAAGCGAGTTCCACATGAAACAATTAGAATAAAACTTAAGATTTCACCTAGCTTGTTCAACAGTAAAACAGTGAGATCAAGTTGCCACCTAGCTAGTTCAACAGTAAAACAGTGAGATCAAGTTGCCACCTAGCTAGTTCAACAGTAAAACAGTGAGATCAAGTTGCCACCTAGCTAGTTCAGCAGTAAAACAGTGAGATCAAGTTGCCAGTTTAGTAGTACGCTTAAATTCATGCAGTCGAGGTAGAAAGGAGGAAAGCTCATAAGAACAGTTGTCATGAAAATATTTATAGAAAAGACAGAGGGAAGCTAAGTTACAGCAGTGGAAAAGTGACTGAAGTCAAGATGCCAGGTTAGGACCGATTAAATGACAGATTATTCTACGGATTTTGTCGGCAATATCTTAAGCCACAGAACGAGCCTCATCGTTCTTAGCAAAAGCCTGGTATAATTACTACAATCGTTTTATTAACGATTATACATCCCTGTATGGGCAAGTGGTTAAAAGGACCATGAAACTATGAGCCCCGGGTTCGAATCTCACCATGGTCGACTTGTCAGGAAGGAGACTTCCTGATGTTATTGGATTGGAGGGGTCGATCCGAGCGTGCGGCACCTTTGGAAAGTGCCTGAAAACCATACCAAATTGGGTAGACGGAACCCTTCGGGGCTGTCAATAGCTGTTTTAGCACGAAGTCACAAGTCATCGTGGCCGAGGGCTGAAGCGAGCTGGCCTCGTTCAAATTGTTGATCACGCTAGATAACACGCCCTTTCCCAGAAACTGTAACTAAGGTCTGCTCAGCATAGTTGCAATATAAACCACAGGTGGGCTCTGTGGTTGTTATATAAACACAAATGCGCCTGAGCAAGCGTCTGCAATAGGGATTGGCTAGCCGCCCTAGTAGACGGATATCCTTGAATACGAGTGGCCAGCTATACCTACATACATACATGCACATCCCTACTCTTTTTTTCTTTTTGAAAAATTTTTAAATTAATGTTAGCCAGCTCAAGAAGCCCTACCGAAGATAACGTGCCTCCCGACATGAATTGAACTTGTTTTCATTTTTTTCCATCAGTTAATGTAATGTTATCTTTAAGTTAAGTGCGTCACGGAAGCTATCATGACGAAATAGACTCAATTATACTACATAAACGTTCACATCTCTCACTGGGACACCTTGAAGTTTATATCTGCTGAACTTATTTTCGTACACAAAATGTAAACAAAGTAATTTTAAACAAGCAATGGATTTTTTTTAATCCGACATTATTTCATATTATTTATAAAACCTTATTTTTTTTTTAATTGGTAAACGTGTTTGAGTCGGCATCCCTGTTTTTAAAACAGTTAAATTAATGTTAACCATCCCAGAAATCGAGAAGTCCTACAAAAAATTTCCAGTAATATTTTTCACATTTCAGTTTATACAACAAGTTTGATTAAAAAAACAACCGATCATGGCTCTTCATTTCTTTCTGTCCCTTGTAGCTGTCAATAGGTTTTGTCTTTTTTTACTATTTCTCCCAGACCCTGTTCTGCTATCCACTTGCTTAAGCCCGTTAAGTATGTTAGGCGTTGCTTTCCCCTGTCTCTCGTTCCCTCTATCCGCCCTGTGTATATCATATTTTCCAAGCCCTCTTTTCTCATTACGTGTCCCGGAAATTTCAGTTGCCTTTTCCTGGAATTAAATATGAGTTTTCTTTTTGTTTTCATCCTCTCCAAAACCTTGTGGTTGCTCACCTGTTCGGTCCATAGCATCCTTAGCATCTTTCTGTAGAACAACACCGCTATTGCGTCAAGTCTCTTCATCTTTGAGGAGACCGTTCAACATTTGCTGCCGTAAAGGAGGACAGATATTATGAAGCAGTTCAGTACTCTTCTTTTTTTTTTGTTACCAACGAAATCCTCCTGTCTCGTAATACTCTGCCTAGCTTTTGGAATGCGTCTTTGGCCATCCCAATACGACTTTGGATCTCAGCGTCGCACTTACCGTCCTCTGACAGTAGACTTCACAGATATTTAAATTTCCGCAACTGCTTGATTTTAGTGTTCCCGATGTGTAAATCGCATTTTGGGTTATCTTTTTTGCTGATGACCATGCATTGTCTCTTCTTATAGTTTAGTTTTGTTTAGTCCCTTCTTCACAATCTCCATCACTACCTTCTGTAGAAGTTCTTGTAATTTCCTTTCCGTGCCTGCTATCGGCACTGTGTCATCTGCGTATCTTATGTTGTTGATATTGCGATCGCCAATGATGAATCCTAGTAGGATTTCCACTTCTTTCAGAAATGCCTCGTTGTATAGGTTGAATAAGTCCGGTAAGAAGACACATCCTTGCCTTATTCTCCTTTCCATTTTTTTTATATCTGCTGAACCCATTTTTAATTTTTAGGCAGGCGGTTTGCTGCCAGTAGACGTTTTTGATTATTTTAATGTCATTCCCGAAATAAAAGTTCAAGATTATTTTACGGTTTATCAACCTTTTGTGTGTTATTTAAAGCCGAGTTGTGTTTTCAATTCTAAGAATAATTTTTTCTTTGTTTTGTGAGGCGAGTGAATATTGCATTAACAATTCTTTTTTTAGAATAACAGTGATTATTTCAAACACTAGTCCTACTGTTTACGCAAGTTGGTAGATTCATACCCCCTTCCTAAGGGTATTTGCGCGTCGCGTAATGAAACATAACAACCTCGACTGGAATTCAAACTCGGCCTTCCGAGTTCTCATTCCGATACCGATAGGTATAGCGATACTGCCTTCTACACAGTACGTAATTTACATATCACTACACCTCCCCGAACCTAAAAGACTTTATACCGCTAGTTGATCTTTGACATCTATGAACAACCCAGGGAGACATAATACGTCTCTCAGAGTAATTCTTGATTACTTTTAACTGATTCACCTCATTTGAATCATCATGATACCTCCGGTCACTCTCATCCCCAAATTGTTCCTCATTACTACTGGATACACTCATTCTCTCCTCCCTCTCCTGTTCTTCACTTTCATATCTATGGTGGTTTTCCTGATTAATCCCAATACTGGATTCAGTCATCATTTCTTGTATCGTCTGTTCTGCTTCATCTTTCTCATCCTCCTTCTTTTCCATAACTTCATACTCTCTTGTGGCTCTAAATTGATCTTCTAAATTGGCCAGTATGCTCTGTCCATTCTTTGGTAACACAGTTGTCTTAAATCCCTTTTGCACGACAAAATTCTTCGTTTCAGGACTTGAACCCTTGTCCTATCTATACCACACGCTTTCATTCGTCGTAAATAACATGGTAATCAGAGCTCTTTTTCTATTGTTAATTTATTTTGATTCTTTATACGCCCTCTCATTCATAGATCAGTTACTCCATGTATTTCTCTTTATTCTATCCATAATTCTATTTAACACTGGATTCTTCCTAGTTCCAAACCTAAGCCGATTTAAATGTAATGCGTCCGTTTCTATCCAGTGTAAAATCCTATCCTCGCTTGCTTCAACATTTTGTTCAGCTTACCAACCACCAAGAGTAGCATGTGAACAGGAACTTTTTGCGCTTGAAAATACATGGGTTGACTGTTTTCTTTAAGCCATATCCCCTTAATAATTCAATACCGGGTTCTACAGACTTCATGGAATTTACCAGCTTTGACGTATCCACTCTTAACACGTCAATTCTTAAAAGACCATGGCTTTTTGATGTTTTCACCGATATGATGTGTATTATCTTGAATCTGTTTTTTTGTCTCAAACGTGTCTTCAAAGCCTCCTAAAATTTTGATGATTGGCCCATAATGTTTCAACTGGAGATTAATTTTTCTTAACTTTGGTCTACCCATTCTTTCGCCAAAATTCCTCGCTATCAACGTAACATCACTTCCGGTATCCACCTGCATGAGTAAAGTTACTCTGTTCAACTTCACTGTTTCCCTACTTTTATCCTGTACTTTTATCTCAAATACTTCCGTACTTCCAATCGGAGGATCTATATTTTCTACTGGCTTTTCATATTTGCATACTATCTCGAAATGAACTCTCTTTTTACACTTAAAACACCATTTACCAAATACCAGACATTTATTTTGCCCTTTTCATGTTCCTCATTGCAATATTTGCATACAAGTAAGCTGACTTTGCAGGTATTACATTTTGAATCAATTCCAATTGTTGTAAGAACTTCACACATGCTTCCAGATTCATGTTATGAGCTTGAAGCCGTTCTAGAATTTTACGCTTGTACGAGATGTCAAATATTCCTTCACTCTGTCTTAACAAAATTAGTTAATCTTCGATAGACATTTGTTCCGAACCCATTCTTTTGAATTCACAATATTTCAACACTTCTTTCAATCGCTGTACATATTGTATAATAGTTTCATCCGGTCTCTGTCTGCTTTCTGCAAAAAACCAATCTTTTTCTCTTGGTCATACATTTGCTTCTATGATGGCAGCAATTTCTTCATGCGCTAAATCTTCCAACACTTTAGGATAGATAATGACAAAGATTTTTTATAGCCTCACACCCAGCAAAAGAACATTTTCTCCTCCACTAATTTTGGTGTCCTTTAACTGTTTTTACTCTCACCGACGCTGAAACACCTAAGCGATGTCTCCATATATTCAGGATCCTCTATCGTGGTTAAGTAACCGATTGGCGACGCCATATTGTTATGATAAGTAATTCCCTCTGACAGATGTAGTCGCGCCTAGAGAATGTAACTCCCCGTAGGTATAGAGATACTGCCTTTTATAATTTACATATCACTACAGTATTGATGTGTATTTTATTTGTCATTAATGTTTCTTGAGCTGTAAACACAGACGAAGACAGAACAAAGTTATTTCTTATTTGTAAAGTTTACTTCCAGTTCATTGATTTACAAAGTGTTTTATTACGCTCACAGTACTGATCCTTTGATAGAGGCTTTTCTTTTAACTTTTTTTTAACTAATAAACGGACTAAAGCATATAGGTAACTACTTAGTATAGAGCACCGGTCTTGATCATCCATAATTACACATATGTCTGATGAGGTCACTGGGAGATGTCGCGGGAGACGTATAATTATGTGCTCAATCGACCGGCCCAGATACCCACCTTTTATTTCTAACTTCCACTCCAATGGACATTTTGATCCCACCTGATGTTGATCTAATCTGACCCATCGACTCAAAAATCTTGTTGGGCGACGACGAAAGAACAAAAACAAATGCCACTGAGTAGATACACGCACACACTTAAACATTACTTCTTAAACTCACGCACATTCAACACATAGAGACCAGCTCACACATACGGTAGTAACATACACATGCACACACACACGTACACATACACATGCACAGACATATATACATACACATGCACACACACATATACATACACATGCACACGCATATATACACATGTGTAAAAAGTACTCATATCCTAAGCCAACATATATACCTATAAAAATGTTAAAAAATTAAAAGCAAATAGTTAACCTGCTGTTAAAAAATTATATCAAATGCATAAATTTAATCCCATACTAAAATATTTTAAATATTAATTGCATTAAAAAAATTCAATATCATTTATTCACTTTCGTTTATTAGACATTAAATGATATCACTTAGCATCTTCCATAATTTATCTTGACTTTTCAGTTAACCTGATGAATATTAATAAGCGTCTCCTAAATTTAAAAAAATTCAGAAAACTAATACATTTCTTGCAAACTAAAATCCTGACATTTGCCTAAAGTCCCTCTGAGGACGAAACGCGTCAGCGAAGATAATTTTTCCTTTCATCTCTATTCATTGTCCATTTATAGATATATTCTATCTGACATTTTTACACACACACACACACACACACACACACACACACACACACATATATATATATATATATATATATATATATATATATATAATGATAATATTAGTGATCAGTATGAATATCTCCAAGAGGATATAAATCCAGGAAGAGCTCTATGTCAGAGACAGAGCAATAATTATTATTATAAAAGGCACGAACACTTAAACATTCATGAGGTTAAATTTATTTTGTTATGGGTCTTAAAAAAGACCCCAACTCATCAGACCTTCAAAACAAAAGGAAAAAGAAAATGTTTCTCCAGGTTTAAAAATATTATGCAAACCTGGTGAAACATTTTCTGTTTCCTTTTGGATGTGAAGGTCTGATGAATTGGGGCCTTTTTTAAGACCCTAACGAAATAAATATAAGCTCATTAAGTTTTCGTGCCTTTTATAATATATATATATATATATATATATGTGTGTGTGTGTGTGTGTGTGTGTGTGTGTGTGTGTGTGTGTGTGTGTGTGTGTGAATAAAGACAAAAGGAAAAAATGATCTTTATCATTGCGTTTCGTCCTCTGATGGACTTTATACAAAAAAGGATAAAAAGAATATTATTTTGCAACAAGTATTTATGAACAAATTGATCTCGATACGCCGTTTTCATTTTCCGTACTTTTAACATTTATACTATCCACATAACAGAAAACTCTGACATCGCTGTGGAGCAATGGTTAGAAAGATAGTAAGATAAAACTATTACTACGATTGGAGTTTCACTGTTTATTCAGTAATGCTGACCGTTTGCTCGTCTGTGCCAAGCTTTGTAATAATAACTATAAGCATTCTATTTTATAATATGCAACGTGGTGTATGCAGGCGAAGTTCTCGTTTTCTCTCTCTTTCGCTACCTTACCGCTTTCTCTCTCTCTCTCTCTCTCTCTCTCTCTCTCTTTCTCTTTCGCCCTATTCTCTCTTTTGATACCTTCTCGCTTTTTTTCTTTTTCTTTCGCTACACTCACATCCTTTCTCTTTCTCTACCTTCTCGCATTCTTTCTCTCTATTTCGCCACTTTCTCTCTTCCTCTCTCTCTCGCGGGCTTTTGCTACCGTCTCGCTTTCTCTTTCTGTCTCTCTCTTTCGCTACATTTCCCGCTTCCTATTCTTACCCCTTTCACTATCTTCTCGCTTTCTCTCTTTCGCTAACTTCTCTCTCTTTCGTTACCTCTCTCTCTCTCTCCCTCTCTCTCTCTCTCTCTCTAACGTTCTTGCACACGGACACATTCAGCCGTGCATACACATAATTCGACAATTCCCCAAATGCTACCAATTTCCAACGTAATATCATGTCTTTTCTCTATTTGTCTTCTCGCTTCTCGAACTTTTTGACTGGGTTAGTTGATTGGCTTAATTGTTTAATTCTTTATGGGTCATTTAATGCCGAAATTTAATTTTCTTGGGAACATTAATAGTTTCTTTAACAAAAAATATACTGCTGATATTTAACTATAAAAATATATATTTTATACTTTCATAGTGTTTTGAACCCAGTGAGGAGGTCAACAATTTGCCTATAGCTAGGACCCTAACAAGTGGTACCACCCCAGGCCAGGATGGACCTAGGAACAACAGCAATTAAGAAGTGGTTCCACGCTCCCCAAAACCTACCAATAAGTGGTCTTTCTGTCGGATATAGTTTATTCTTATACCCAGGCGATATTTGACTGGGATCAATGAAGAAGGTAATATTAGCCGTTTCCTTATAAGGAAACATTTGGCATTCATTGACCAAGCATTCAGTGCAGCTTTCGGTTGAAATTGATATAATATTTCTCTTAATACAATTTCTTCGAAAAACAGGTTTTTCTAGTCCAGTACCTGTTATCGATCTTTCAAGCATTAATGGGGCTTTCCTTCCTAGACATTTTATTTGAAATGGTGTGGTACATAAAAACATATAAATTTCTCAAGTCCTGCATGTCCAATCTGAGTATAACTCACACTTGGTAAAATTCTTTAACCTTAATATTTATTTAGTGGGCCAAATTCCAGACAAAGATAAACTATTTACATTATTTGCACTATTGTCCTCATCTTTGTTGTCATATTTATCACAACGTTTCGGTCGTTGCACGCTCCGGCACTCTTCAGGTGGTTGGAATGTCGAACTGAGCTTTTTCTTTCGATCGCTGGGGTAGACTGTTCTAGTTTCACGTGCCATGTCTAATGGATGTCAGTTATCAGATTTCTCCTGTTAATTCACCCCTCCAAGTTCTCCACTGTCTTAACCAGATATTGAACTCACAAGGACACATGGCCCAGTGGATAAAGGCGTTGGTTAGATCTAGTGACAGGACCCAAAGAGTTGTGAGTTCAGAACTTGGAGAGGGAAATTAACAGGAGATAACTAATAACTAGCATCCATTAGACATGGCACGTTGAAGTAGAACAGTCTACCCCAGCGAGCGAAATAAAGGGTTCAGTTCGACATTCCAACCACCTGAAGAAGGCCGGAGTGTACATCGGCAGAAACGTTGTGATAAATATGACAACAAAGATGAGAACAATAGTCCGAATAATGTAAATAGTGTACATAATACCTCATCTCAGAAATATAGACAGATACTGAAAGATAAACTTGGTAAATCTTTACACATCGACCCGGTGGTTCTACTGAAGGATACTGAAAAATCCATGAACGGGGCGAGTAAGCAATAAGGAAGTCTTAAAGAAAATGGTAACAGAACGAACACTTAAACTCAGAATCAGGAAACGGAAGTACGATACAAGAAGCTTAGAACTTCCGGTTACATCTAGCCAGCTCAACTGTAAATTAATGAGACCTCGTCGCCAGTCTAGTACTGAACTTCTTGAAGTCTAGGTACCATGGTGACGAGCTCGTCCGAAAATTCTTATAGAAAAGACACGGCTGGGGAGTTTACGGCGGTGAGAATGTGACTGAATCTGAGACGCCAGGCCAGGCTTAAGTGAAAACATGCACCATTACCAACCCAATCTGAGCAAAATTCACAGGTGATAACATTTTCTCAGAGGGCAAAATTCTAAACAAAGATAAATTTGCTAAATCTTTACACATCGACCTGATGACGATGCCTGACAATATGCATTTGTTTGGTCATTGCTTATCCAAGCAATTTGTATGATCGTCTTTTCAAACTTTGTATCAAACTAGTTGGAGGCAGCAGAAATGTGGTTCTACAGAAGGATACTGAGAATTCCATGGACGGAGCAAGTAATCAGCAAGGATGTTTTAAAGAAAATGGATGGATCTGCCTGTTGTCCAGATCCACAGTCCTTCCTATACTTCTAAAATCTCCGCCTGAACTTTCATTCACTAATTATGTATATCTTATTTTTTCCTCATCCCCAAAAGAAGAAGATAGGCTCACCTATCGTCCGGTTCATACTCCTCCTCAGTTTCTTGAACAAGAATAGAAGTTTATCCCTTGTTTCCTTTTTAGGATTGGGTTTCCGGTCTTTTAAATTCTGTACTTCTGACGTCTCCGCCTGAACTCTGAAATTTTAATCTATAATTATTTTTCCTCTCCCAATAGTGGATAAGTTCGCCTATCGTTTAGTTTCCACTCCTTCCCGGTCTTTTGAACAGAAGTAGAGGTTTATCTTTTGTTCCCTGTTTAGGATTGGTTTCCCGATTCCTTCTAAAGTCTAATTCAACTCTATACTTCTAACGTCTCCACCTAAACTCTGAAATTTTATTCACTAATTAAATCTTGATCTCTGCAAGTCTAGAATTACCTGTGTACCTTTATTGCATAGCTCTAAAGAACTTCATTTCTTACCCTTTTTACGCTAATACAACTCCACATAGTAACATGCTATCTTGAGTGGCTGTCAGGGCTTGTATTGGGTGAACAAAAAACCCAAGAAAGAACACTTATATTCATAATCAGAAAACAGCGGCTGAAATTCCTTGAACACATAATGAGGAAGGAGGGCTCGGAAAAATTAACCCTCATGAGGCATACTGAGGGCAAGAGTGATGAGGGAAGATAGGAATCTCGTGTCAAAAATGTGATGAATAGTAATGGTAAAGGTAATATTAACCGTTTCCCTATATGGACACACTTGGTATTCATTGACTAAGACGCCAGCACTGATTTCAGTTGAAATTTATATAATCTTTCCCTTAAAACAATTTCTTAGGAAAACAAATTTCTCAATTCCAGTAGTTGTTATTGAGCTTTCGAGTACTGACTGGGGTTTCCTTCCTAACCTTTTGTTTGAAGTAGTGTGGAATGTCACTGTCCTAATTATATCATTATTTTCTTTTCGAGTTTCATGTGCTATCCATTTTAATTGTTGCCGCTGTTGGTAGTCCTCAATTTGATGTGGCTTCTGTTATTTGATACGGTGGTTTGATTGTAATTCTGTAGCACCATGTCACAATGTTCAAAGATGGATGACTTTTGACAAGACCCTTAAGCTTTACTTGCTCAAAGCCTTTTTTCACCACTGATCTTAGAAAGCGGTTGTATACAACTGACAGTTTAGATATTTCTGACCGGATTTGGCGCCAAGCATGATATCCATATGAAAGTCTCGATTTGATTTGGCTATTTACGAACATGATTCAAGTTTTCAGGTTCATTTTTTTGGTTTCGTAGCAATTGCTGGTATTGGGTGAATCTACCTCTGGAACAATCTATTCTATGTTAAATTTCTTTTTCTTCTGTACTGGATTTGTTATAACTGATCCATTTGCCGAGGTATCTTTTTCTCACAGACGCGCCGTCGCCTCCCTCTGTCTGTTCTACAAATACTTTCATTGTTCCGAGGAGCTGCATTCGCTGGTTCCCAGACGTCATGAGTTCCAGCGCCTTACGAGGCTGGCATCCCGCTCTCACCCCTTCACTGTCGAAACTCCTAAATGTAGCCGTCTCTTATACTCTAATAGCTTCATGTCTCGCACCTCTCGCCTGTGGAACTCCCTTCCCTTTTCCTGTTTCCCTGTGAGCTATAATCTCCAGCTATTCAAGTGTAATGTCAATCGACATCTCCAGTTGCCTTGATCTATCCACTACCCTCATCCTTTCTTCTATCACTCCTATCTGATCTTGCTCTAAATTTTCTGTAACCCCTTGCGTTCTAGTGGCTTCCCGCCTTGCTTGGGGTGAAATGCTTAAAAAAAAAAATCTGAAGTCTTTAGTGTTTACTAATTCCATATCCCGAATTTTTACGATGGCTTCAGTGCAGGTACCGACATTGCTTTGGTTCCGATTCCAGGTCAGTGTTTCTGTTTTGGAAAGGTTTCAGTCCCATTTCTTGGAACGATTGGTAGAGAATATTGATGTTCTATGCAGAGTATCTTTTCTCCTCATCTTTCAAGGAAGTAGGCACCTGACCTCAGAGATTCCAACCTCGGCGGCAGCACGTGACTCACCTCGCTAGTTCAGTAGTGGTCGAGGGGACTGGCCTAATTTTTGAATTCGCCGAAGACAAACCCACATCAAATAGACCTGTCACATCTTGCCACCTCGGAGAGTGCGAGTAAATAGCCTCTTCATTTGTCTTTCATATTTTATATATGTTTTTTTTCCTTTCTCCTTCGTGAACACAACGTCACACACATACGCACGCATAAACACTGAAAATATAATCGCAAAACACATCGTAAACACGTTCAAACACGTTAGCATACAAGCTGTTTATTTGCCTATTCACCTATTTATAAATCTTCCTGTATCATTCTTAAACCTCCATTTGTACCACAGATTATTGCATCAAGATTACAAACATCTCATTTAAAATATTATAGATATATTTTAATTTCTTAAAATAGTTCTTAATTTTATCGTTACGTATTGTTTTGAATGCTATTTCTGGTATTTATAGGATACATTTACGTCAATCATACTGGTACCATGTAAACTGGAACTTCTTTCCAAGTGGACGGGTCATCGACGTCTATACTGTTCCCCCATCAGATTTTTCTGGTGAGCAGGTAGCTAGACACCCAGCAGGATTAAATGCAAGGCCGGATGAACCTTCCTGTAGGGTTAACCGCCATCTTGTAAAATGGAGGTGACTTGGCTGGTTACCAATGTATGCAGTCAAAGCAGTGATGAAACTGAGGGGAGAGCTTCCTAGACTGAATTCAACTACCAGGGAGAAAGCACCCACCGTTGAAATCAACAGCAATGTGTCTGTGGTCAGGCGAATCTTCAAGTTGGAGGACATCGGCTGTCGTTTGACATGGAAAGGAATGGTCTCCGCCAGGCCTACTTGCGCAAGACACGCTACGTATGAAAGAATACCTCTCCTGATTTGAACTCCGATATGGGAAGGGAACTGCTCAGGTGCTCAGCTACGCAGTAACCGTACCACCACATCCGGTTATGGGATTGATGTTGTTGGTGATGATGATGGAATAAAAAAACAGAACACTTTATTTTCAAAAATCGAATTAAAAGTCCAACGTTAAAACATGTTTCTTGCTGTTTATCGTATGTAGCCATAAGGCAGTAGCGTCCAGAAGTGAGACTCTGGCCATCGACATCGGGAGGGCATCCAATCAAAGGGTGAAATAAAAAAAATTAGTTTATATTTAATTTGAATAAAGTGTTTATTTCATGTTTCATATTTTTTTTTTTACATATTTAAAGATAAAATGTCTTCCTTTCTCATATTTCAGTACTAGGCCCTATAAGTTCTACTGTTCAAGTCTTAGGGTCATACAATCAAGCAGTTGGTCCCAGGCATCACAAAACATCACCAAACCTCTGAACGTTACTGCCATAAGATCAAAACAAGGAAGCTATATTGATGGAAAATTACAAGTTATTTATATAACTAACTGCTTAAAACTATATTCTTGCTTATTATTGTATAATTAAACTAAATCGAACTGTGTCTCAAAAATCTGATGAAATGAGAAAATCACTCCATTATAACTATGAGATACTTTCACACCCTAAACAAATGAAACTACTTGTAATTCAGACAAATATTACGACTAATACCAGAAATTCCTTGTACCTACTTGAAAGAGGTATTCAGAAAGCCACTTGACTAATAATAAAAATTAGATTTGCTACTCGATAAGTATTAAGGAACACCCCACGTTCTGTTTGAACACCCCACGTTCTGTGGGGTGTTCAAACACCACACGGTACCAACGGAGGATTTAAAAACCTTTGAGCAATCTTATTTTGCTTCAGTTGATCTTTAAACAAAATGGTTCGGAAGCTTTAGAAAAGCCCATTTCAGATTAGGTGAATCGCCATGGGGATGCACAGTGGAGTAATGGATAGCGGCTAGGATTGAGTAATTGAAGAGCCGAGTTCGAATTCCAGTCGAATCCCTTACATTGACTTATGTGGCAATAACCTTGGGAAAGGTAGGAATCCGCTTCTTCTCCCCTATGGGTAAGTAACACGACAGACCGGGTTCTATAGCCTTGGATGGCAACCGGTTCTACTGCAGAAAGAAATGGCGACCTACTGCGGGAAAAAAATCTGCCTCGTCAGTCATGTATCGAAAGATACATGATCGCCTAAGCGTGTATCACGCATGAGACATAACTGACTGACTGATTTGCCACGAACAGATTGCCCTCTTTAATGAAACGATTGCCTATTTTTATCTGAACATGATAGAAATGGTGTTGTTATAGTTATAAACATTAACTTAAAAACTGTTCTCCATCATCACCAACAACTTATTAACATGCCTATAGTTCGGAGATCATTTCCTATTATTGAGAGAAACAGTTCGTAAAGCAAGAGTGAATATCCGCATTTCCCCGTACTCTCGTGAATTAATCTTGTCTTTTAGATCAGTCTAGTGATTTGTGGTGAAAATGTATTCTTTCTTGGAAACGTTTTAACAGAGGACATACATTGATGTACCGAAATCCGAATATCGCAAAATGCCTTCCAAAATCTAAGCAAAATATTAAGAAACAGGAAATTTCATTAGACACAAAGTAAAGAGTAATGTAACATTGGTTCCCCTATATGATCGTTAATGAACGGACAATCTCCGCACAGATGAAGAAGGGACTTAAAGCAACAGAAATGTGGTTCCACAGAAGGATGCTGAGAATACAACAAACTGAACATGTGATTAATGAGTGGATTTTAAGGAAAATGGATGCAAAAAGGACGTTTATACTTAGAATGAGAAAGAAAGAAATTTGAAATTTCTCGGAAACACAAGTTGAAATTTCTCGGAGACACAATGAGAAAAGAGAGCTTGGAAAATTTGACGTTCACAGGTCATATTAATGTCAACAGAAGCAGAAGAAAGGAGCGTGTAAAAAATACCTAACAGGCTTGTGTAAATGGATGGTTGAACGAGGACTGTGAATGATGATGAAAAATGAATGAGACCTACAAAAGATAAGAAATTGTAGAGGGCCATGATCTCTCATACCCTGAAGGGAAACAACACATAGAAGAAGAATTTGTCAAAAGACAGAACCTTCGAAAAAAAAAACGGCAGTATATCTTTTTTTAAGTGGTGAATGTGCATTATTAATTTGACAAAATAGAAAAGATTTTGAATATATTCAAAAGCGCTCACGGTCAGCAAAATCCTTCACAGGCAAGCGCATGGAAATTAGTCACAGGCAAACGCGAAGAGGTCAGTCATGGCCTAGCCCGGAGAGGTTAGTTATAGCCAAGCCCTGAGAGGTCAGTCATGACCAAGCCTGAAGAGGTCAGTCATGGCCAAGCCCAGAGAAGTCAGTCATGGACGATCCTGAAGAGGCCAGTCATGGCCAATCCCGGAGAGGTCAGTTATAGCCAAGCCCGGAAAGGTGAGTCATGACCAAGCCCGGAGAGGTCAGCCAGCAGTCAAGCGACAGAAGAAAGACAGGCATGATTTACAGCACCAGAACTTAATATCTCAACACCCTATATATCTCATCAAACACAGATTATAACTTTTTGGTGATGGTGTCGTTCTAGTTTGAGGATGGATTTTTTTTTTGTTGCACTGGGTGCTATCCGTTGTTGTTTTCGCTTAATATGATTATAGAGAGCCCATTTTGTATCACTGGTGATAATTCTACTCACGACAGTTTCGATAGAAAGTTTGCTCTTCAATGAAGAACCGTGAACGACACTTTGATTAAGCTAAGAAGCAGTCAGATAATAACGGACCGATTAAACGGGTTTAGACGGTTTTTCGATGCGTTTTATGGTCAAAGAGTGATTTGTAATAAACAACTTTGCTAATTCTCGTGCAGTTTTCTTTGAATTTGTCTCAACTACAATTTGAAAAAACGTAATATTAACAGAATTTGGTCATCCAGATCAAGAGGAATCTTGGAGATAAAAGTTAGCAGATCGAAACTGGTTTAAACATTGTTGACATGTCTGGAAACTTTAAAGTTCCATTTCCACAGACCGAGAGAATACGTTTTGCCGCGTGCTGTTACTGAAGAGACCTTTTTGAATTCATATGGTGTCTGATATGGAGCTGATTTAAACTCACTTTAAAATTATGAAATCGATACAAAAGTTACGCATTCTTATATCAAGTAAAGAAAAGAAAAACACTGGAACGTAAAAAAGAAGGGTCATTTTATTGAAAAAAAAAAAAACGTAACTTAAAACTGATTATGTCAGAAATGCGACAGGAATTTCTTTCCAACCAAACATCAAATCATTGTGATTTTTAACTTATATTCGCATTAAATAATCCAACAAGAGTTGATATACCGTTAAACTAATCATCCTAATCCTAACCGGCATTATATTTCTTGTGCTTCGTTGTGTGTCGGGCTTAACTGCGATTGGCAATAGAAATTATCGGTGTTGAAAACGTGTATGCTCAATTGAGGGTGCTCGTTAGTAAGAGTGAGAAACTGTGCACAAAAACAGATGCCAACCGTTCGTTAACCTTGACTGACTTTGTTCAAGATGAAATTAAGATGATGGATTTAATGTGAGCTTTCAGGTCAAAGCACACGAAACGGTTTTAATTAGTTTCAAATTATAACCGACGTGACACCTTCCCACCATCTCTCACCAACATTCACTAGTGTTTATATATATATATATATATATATATATATATATATATATATGTAGTGTGTGTGTGTGCGTGCGCGCGCGCGAGCGCGCGCATGTGTGCAACGTGGGCTCTGAGCAATGTGTAACATGTAAGTATTTACAAAGCTTCTGGTTGCAGCTGGCTTAATGGTTAACAAAGGAAACGAGAGTCGGTGAACTTGTGTTCAAGTTCCGGCTGCAACAGCTTCTGCTCACTTCTCTCTAATGCCTCCATCTATGTTAGACAGCAGGGCATGCTGGCTTTCTAGCCTTGGTTGGCAACCAGTCTAGGGGAAGATCAAATCTGAATTTAAGGCCATGGACAAGACAACTGGAAGCTATTCTGATATCTTTCCAAAGACAACCAAAGAAATGCGGTTTCGTCACGTTACGTCACGTCACAGTTCCCGTAACCCATGAGAGTCAGAGATGTATCGTACGTACTGCAACCAGAGGTGCAGTGTGTGTCTAGGGCATGATATCCGTCATTAGGCAGGTTTTGAATTCATTTTTTCTTCTCCTAGATTAGTTACCAACTCAAGGCAAGAGAGACCATCAGTTCTAATATTTGGCCCATAAGGAAAGGAAGGAGTGGATTAATGCCCTTTTTCATGGGTATTTTTGTGAAAGTAAGTGTAACGAACTGGGCTCACTAATTTCCTTTCCGAGTCGCTTATCTGCCTATACAAGTCAGGATTTATAGAGCACCTCGAGGTGGTGTAAGGGTTAGCAAGCTTGTCTTCGCTAGAACAATTACGACTGAGCAGTGATTTCGATCCTCACTGGGTGCCCCATACTTTCGGCCTTGTGCCACATCTGAGCTACGCTTGGAAAATCACTACGTCATGATTTACATATGTATATTAAAAGAAAAAGAAACTGTGGAAGGTCATAATCGTTTAATGAACATAGCACTTAAAATGGAGGATTTATTAAGCCAAGCTTAGTCTAGCGCATGTTATTATGCGTGGGATACTCGGTTATGATTGAATTAACTATAATGGTAATGGTCTTCAAGCGGTATAAAGATTGTTCTCTTTTCGCAGGAGAGAATTTAATTTCCGCTGGTTTTAATGCTAAATCTTTTTTTCAGTTTTGCCCGACACCACAAGTTGATGCAAAACCAAAGCATTAGCCTAAAACCTAGTCTCATCATTTTAAACAGCCTCAACAGATTGAGACTTTCATAGAGATGGCATGCATGTCGCCAAACACGTTCAGAAATATCTTCCTTATTTAAAAATGGCTTCGAGTGAATGTAGCCTTTGTGAGGACCATCTTCCTTTGAACCTTGTAGACTGGCGCTACAGAATCACAAGCAAAGGTCTTGAGGACTTTCAAAAGCAGCAACAACTAAAATGGATAGCACATGTAAGGCAAAGAGAAAATAATGATATAATCAAGATGTTGACATTCCACGTAACTTTAAACAAAAGTTTAGAAAGGAAACTCCAGCAAATACTGGAAATCGTGATAACACTTAATGGACTTGTGGCAGCTATTAAATTGATTTAACAGAAAGATTATGAATGCCGAATGTTTCCTTATCAGGAAACGGTTAGTATTACCTTTACCATTAACCTCATTTATCAACCGATGAATCGCCATCTTGAATAATCTCTCTCAAGAATATTTTCAGCCGCTCTAAAATATGATAATTCCGGTGGGTCCATGTGACGTTCTGATGCTTCTAAATGGGTAGTATGTGTCATAACTATTGGGACTCAATCTCTACCCAGACCTCAAGTGGGATTCATCTATATCAGCCATTGCTAAAGATGCTGGGATAATGATATGTTCATTGTACCGCCCCCGAAAGTACCTGACTCCTCCTGCCATGCTTACTCTTTACAATAATGTCCAAAATGGTGCATTTGCACTGAATCTTCCCATACCTCATTTTCCCGAACTTGATATAGTTATATATGTAGTTCAATGTTGCTTACGCGGTCTTCCGGAGTATGACACATTTTCCATCCTGCTGTCTCCTTCCCACGGTAGCGTCGTCCCAAGCCCATTGTCGTTTTCATGGACGAACTGCAGTCTTAAGTTCTACCAGTTAAGACCTTTACCGATAAAAGCCATCATGTTACGTCCACTGAGTCGAACCAACTCCTTGTCTCAACGGTAAAGAGTTACTTCCACTCATCCAGATTTCCTACAAGAACCGACGCTTTCCGAAACAGAGAGTCGCGTGGTTGCTTCCTCAGCGGCTAAAATCTTATCATCTTCAAGTCAAGGGTCAATCATAACCATATCCACATAAATCTCACTTCATACTGCCTAAATTCATATCACACACTTTATTCAGTAACCATCTACCTTGGGTGGCTCTTGAGCATGGTATTGGCTGAACAATATAAAAAAGTGTCAAAAACACTTCTTCAGACACACTTGGTAAATTTGTGAGAATGGCATTCTTGTAGATCTTTGAAATTACAACTTCTCTAGGAACCCTGGCATTAACTATGAATCTTTCTCCAAGAGTATATGCGAGAAAAACATTCATTACCTCCAAACAAAATAATGAATGATATTTACTACATTTAGCTTTCAGTGACACCTTATACAATGTGCACCAATGCAGTTACATGATTTTCTTTCGAAATACCCTATTTTTCTGCTTATATGACACTTTTTACCTTATAAAAAATCTAAAAAAAGAAAGAAAAAGAACTTCGTGAGAACTTTACTTTCGGTAAATTTTACTGCGTAAACTTGTAATAGACTTGTCACGATTACCGGTAATGAGGAATTTCAAGTCATAAAACCGATATAAGGATCCAGCAGTATGCTAAGCACTTATCGTTTGTTTTAACCTAAATATCAACCAAACTTAATCATATTTCCGAAATTTACATGTATCTGAAATTTATCTGTCTCTAATTTAAAATTAGTGCTCTATCCTGGTTTGTGATGAATTCGTCACGATTAGTGATGATTTCAGGCTGCATTAAGGTTAGTGTTCAGTGGTATTATGCACTCAATTTGTTTACTAATAATTACATTCTAAATCATACTTATTATAAAACACAGATTGTGTGTGTGTGTGTGTGTGTGTGTGTGTGTGTGTGTGTGTGTGTGTGTGTACGTTTATATATTGGATCGGATTTCCTACATTTTTCAACCGATTTCAACAAAACTTCACAGGACTACGTAAAATTACCTTGCGGTGGTTCTGACAGCGCCAAAAATTGGATAAACACAATTGTTTTTGCACGAAATCAATTTGAAAACACGATTAAGAGGCATCGCGAGAATGAAAGGGGGACAACTCATATAGAGTTATATTTATTATAAAACCCAGGTTGTGTGTGTGTGTGTGTGTGTGTGTGTGTGTGTGTGTGTGTGTGTGTGTGTGTGTGTGTGTTCGTTTATATATGGGATC
Organism: Acanthosepion pharaonis; assembly: GCA_903632075.3. NCBI lineage: Eukaryota > Metazoa > Mollusca > Cephalopoda > Sepiida > Sepiidae > Acanthosepion > Acanthosepion pharaonis. The sequence goes on along the minus strand of CAHIKZ030000319.1, from coordinate 849,766 downwards.
GGATTTCCTACATTTTTCAACCGATTTCAACAAAACTTCACTTTTGGGGGGCAGGTAGTGTTTCTTATTGTCTTGTACACTTTTTCTTTATTTTTACATTCAGAATGCTTTAAAACTTCCATTTACAAGACAATTGTTTATAATAAAATTCTATTCAATTCATAGACTCATAAAGATTGAAAACAATGTTTTTGTTTGTGTTTGGGTTTGACTAATAAAAAAACAAAAAAAAATAATTAAGACATGCGTGTCCGTCAACCTTAAACAATAATCTTTGTCAATTTTATTTTTCAGTCTTTATGATGGTCGATACTTGATCTATCTCTTATTTGTTACATCCCCGGGCAACGCCGGGCTCTACTGCTAGTCGTTACTATAAATTTGTTTCGGTCTGTGATGAATTCATCATGATTACCGTAATTTCTCGAAAATAATACGCATTTTTTTTTTTTAGTGTAAATGACAGGTGATAATAGGGTTGCGTATTATAAATAGGTTTAAACAAAAATATTTTTTCGTTATTGATTTATAATAAAAAAATACGTACTTGTTCTAAAATAAGAAAGATGTTTCATTTTAGATCCAATAATAATAATTGTAACATTTTATGTTTATCAGTAACCATATTTTTATTTGGCGAAAAAAAATAAAAATCAATAAAAAGGCCAATTTCGAAGAAAAGAAAATATCAAGTTAACAATTTATTAAAATTTTAATTTCCATCATCATTACTACTTTCTATTATAGAATCAATATCTAAATTGTCATTAAACAAATTATCATTAACAATATTATCTTCGTCATGTTCAAAATTATCTTCGGTTTCTTCATATTCTTGCCAAAGGATGTCATCTTCAGAGCCATCCATGGCTGTCGTAAGACAACACTTCTTGAAACGTCTTTTTGTAACATCCTCACTGACGGAATCCCATTTTGGCGGGAAAATAAAATGTTATATGTATCAGGAAACCGCATAGTAATTTTCAACATTATTTTAGTCGCAAAGTTCCGATTTTATTCCTAATGTCAAGGTCGACAAAATGTCTTCGTAACTATTTTTTTTCTTTTTTGACAAAATTTAAAGATGTGTATTATATATATATATATATATATATATATATATATATATATTTCTTAATTTTTGGATCATTTGTTAGGGTGAGTGTTATTTACGGGTTCGTATTATTTTCGAGAAATTACGGTTAAGATATAATTAAGTTTGACTGCACTTGCTTATAAACAAGTCTCTTCGAAGACTTTTGAAGGTACATTTCCCTGTAAATGGCTGTAATTTCTCATTTTCGGCATAGCTGCTCGTTCCCGACAATGCTCATTTGTATTTCATCAACACTCACAGATCGAACCTGTGGTTTATACTATAATTATTTTGAGCAGACCTTAGTTACAGTTTAAGTATGTGCTACACCTAGTCCCCATACGATTTTTAAAAGTTGTCCTTCTATGGTGGTTGCCAACCACAGTTAGAGAGTCTTTCTATTTAACCCATAACTGGGGAGAGAAGAGATGGATTCATACCTTATACAAAGGATATTTGTGTGAAATTGAACAAGCTTGACCGGCATTCGAACTCGTTCACCGATTTCTCTTCCCAAGACCCTAACCATTACACCACCTGCACATCCACGAGTTGATTATAAAGACAAAGTCATGTATATGGTTTAACTATGGAACTAAGTGTTCTAATTTTGTAGCATTGTAGCAAACTAAACATAGTAAAGATCTTCAGTGCTGATGTGATTCTTTTAAATAGTACTATCTTGATTCATGCAAATACACAAACTCTTTTTTAAGTCTTCACTTCAGAGAACCACTACAGTTATGTACTTGTAAAATATACCCGGTCCAAATATATCCTCCAAAACATTTATGCAATAACGACAATAGCGGTATCTAATGTGGAACATTAGCGAATTCTAGGCTATATATTTACTTTCCTATCGTGGCCTTGAACCTAAGTAGTCTGATCTTCATAATCATTCCTTCGACTAAAGATAGTAATCCTACCTATAAACAAGGAAGCAGCTAAAAGCTTGATAACAAAATTGCTGACGTATTACACAATTTGGTCAAATCTATTACGCAATACTTGACACTCGACAATGAGGCTATTTTATCTTCTTAGGGCTGACAAAGTAAGCCCAACCGTTTTTATTAGAATATATTCATTTAAATAAACTAATATAGACGAGGAAGACGACGGGAAAGTAAATGAAGATTGAATAATGAGGACTGAGAATTCTCTCTCATCTTTGGAATATGTAATTTCGATTGTTAAAAAGAAATGAAGAAATTATACGTGGAAATACTCAACAGAAGACACGATGATTCGTCAGTGTTTGAATATTATTAATGAATGCCTCACACGTGCAAGGCCTCATGCCAAACTAAGCTAAGCTTAGGAAATAGCAACACAACTCAAGAACCGAGCCAGTTAAGAATTTTTTGCATCAACTCAGGAAAAGGAAATATTGCATCATATAAAATAACATTTCAATATTTTATTTTCATTTTTGAACTATCCAAACTATTGAAAAAATTTTACAATACACCCCCCCTGTCTTTTGAACAGGAGTTGAGGTTTATCCCTTCTTTCTCGATTCCTTCTAAAGTTTTTTTTTATTATTTTGTTTCATTAAGTCCTTGCGTCTTAGTCGCATTATTGCCTTGCTTGGGGTGAAATGATTTTTAAAAACTACCTAGGGAATTTTATGGCTATTTGGTTTATTGCGGCTAGTCCAACTTGCCACCCATCTGAAAATAATCGGCCACCATTCGTCTGATTCTATCACTGAGTCATATCAAGTTTTTTAACAACTTAGTAAGGATCGGGAAGGGCGTTCTTTAACCTTGCTTATTGAACAAAACCCGGCATTATTAATTTCATAAAGTTCAATTATCTTGCGTGAATTTGCCAATATACAATGATTTGCGTGCAATTCTGCACGTCTCCAGTTCAATTAAAAGATCCAAAGTTGGTTTCTTTGATTTCTTAACCCTTTCCCGCCAAAACAGATCAAGTGACTAAACGTAATTTTATAAAAGATCATTAGTTGATCTCTGAACGAAAAATGAACGCATGTCCGTTTATAAATTTCAGTGTGCGTGACTCAGAGAAATTTAATTCCAATTAAAAACCAAGATTAGCGCCGTTCTATAAAAGGCAATTTTATGGCCAGATTCACCTTCTTTTGTCATATTTGATTCAAATTCATATCTTTTCAGTGCTCACCTCGTAAAAGCAATGCTGTAAGTTCAGCGGCAGCTGAAATAACAATTTCGAATACCGTAATCATAAAGTGAACGAAAATGAGAAAGACACGATCAATGGCTTTAGTCATTCGAAATAAATACAAATTGAATAGTCAAAATATCTCGGTTCTCGACAACCACTCGACGTGCCTGTAAATCAGTTTTTACTTAATTGTCTCTCAATTTTACAAATATTCAGTGTGTCAAAAAATGGCAGGTTTCAAGGACTGCTTTTATGACAACCCACTATCCTGAAAGACAATAATAAAGAAATTAGCAAAACTACGAACGTACATATAAAAACTAGTAAATGTAATAATAATAATTAAATAATCTTACTTATTATAAAACGCAGATTTTTGTGTGTGTGTGTGTGTGTGTGTGTGTGTGTGTGTGTGTGTGTGTGTGTGTGTGTGTGTGTGTGTGTGTAACTTTTATATATTGGATCGGATTTCCTACATTTTTCAACCGATTTCAACAAAACTTCACAAGACTACATAAAATTACCTTGTGGTGGTTCTAACAGCGCCAAAAATGGGAAAAATATAATTGTTTTTGCACAAAATCAATTTGAAAACACGATTAAGAGACATCGTGAAAATGGAAGGGGGACAACTCACATCGGGTTGTTTGTGTGTGTGGGTTCCGATTTCAACAAAACGTCACTTTTTTTGGCATGTAGTGTTTCTTATTGTCTTGCACACTTTTTTCTTTATTTTTACATTCAGAATGCTTTAAAAATTCCATTTATAAGACAATTGTTTATAATAAAATTCTATTCAATCGGTAGAGACTCATAATCATTGAAAACAATGTTTTTGTTTGAGTTTGGGTTTGACCAATTCGTAAAAAAAAAAAAACTAATTAAGACATGCGTGTCCGTCAACCTTAAACAATAATCTTTGTCAATTTTATTTTTCAGTCTTTATGATGGTCGATACTTGATCTATCTCTTACTGTTATATCCCCGGGCAACACCGGGCACTACTGCTAGTCAATAATAAATAACGAATGAAATATTAACAAATAATACTATAAAATAATTACAAATAAACACATTCTGTTCCACAATTATTTCTGCTTAATAAACTCAAGAATAATTTGAGACAACCGTTACAGCTCTTCTAAAAACCGCTAGGAAAATATAATAGAGCTTACTTAACATAATGTAGCGCTGAATATAAGTCAGTCAGTTATGTGCCATACGTGATACACGCTTACGCGATCATGTATTTTTGGATACATGACTGACGATGCAGATTTTTCCCGCAGTAGGTTGCCATTTCTTTCTGCGGTAGACCAGTTGCCATCCAAGGTTATAGAACCAGCTCTATCCAGCTACTTACCTACAGCTGGCAGGAAAAAGAATATCCCAAGGATAAGTGAATGTAATGGATTCAACTGGAATTCGAACTCGGCTCTCAGATTCCGAGCCGCTATCCATTACTGCACCGTGCCTTCTATAAGTAGCCGAGCCAAAACTCAGAGCCTGAAGATTGCGGTCAAGCCTGAAATAGACTGTCGCTGCTTGGTGTTTGACCTTAGTATCAACTTTTATATTTATATCCGCTTTATTTGCGCACTTTATCCATGAATATAGCATATCTCAAAACTATATCTTTATCATTATATATACCTATGTGTGTGTGTGTGTGTGTGTGTGTGTGTGTGTGTGTGTGTGTGTGTGTGTGTGTGTGTGTGTGTAAATTGGGGTCAAATATATGTTTATAATCCGACAGAATGTTAGAATAAAGAACAAATAGGAAACGTTTCTAAAAATGTTTCGCTTTTATTCAAGCTTCATCAGAAATTTCTTAGGAATTGAGTTATGAAAGAGAAAGTTCCGTTAACTTGAGTTCTATGTTTGCTTTTCATTGATTAGTTCAATTTTGTTTTTTGTTTTTTTTTGTTCTGTGTTGTTACTACGTGTGACCATCTGTGCGCACCTGGATTCTAGTGGTCATTATTGTGTCAGTCTGGTAATGTCCGGGTGTTTAATTCTTGAAGATGATAGTGGGATGATGACGTTTTTGTCTGTTTCTGTATCATACTGCTTGTTGATCTTGCGGGGCTGGTTGCGTCGATATGTATGTTGTTTGGGGATGTTTGGTGTTTGAAATGAAAGACATTAGGTTCTATTAAGTATCTGGATCTTACATTCTCTAGGTATGGGTTTTACGAAAGTTGATGATATGAAAACTGTCTGGCGTGTGTTTATCGATGGGAAGATATTTATTAATATTCTTCCTAGATATTTTCTTCCGAGCAAAGCATGTTATTCACATACCACTTTCATAAGAGAAGAATATGATTTTATAGTTGCAACATAAACTACAACTTAACTCTGTGGGTGTTGAACAAACACATATATCTCAAAGAAAAATACCAATTTTTTTCATCAGCCCTATATCTGCTTCCCATTTAATTCAATGTCTGATTCTTTTCTTAACTCTTGCTTATTCGTAGCCGATTACCAACATTTATACCGCCGAAATCCTGAAGACACGATCATACAGACAGTACCTCCTGACTGTTCTTAAAAGAGTAACATTATGGTTAAACCCTGATACTTGAGTTGTTAAAAATAGCTTTGGAGAGTGTGTTAAAACATCTTTTAGATCCGATATCGATCTTTGGTCCAGGTTTAGGAGTCTACCCTCATACGCCGGTAGAAACATAAACTCCCACTATTTGTGTGTGTATGTGTGTGTGTGTTTTCGCGTGCGTGCATGCATGTGTATGTGATTCTATGTGTGTCTGTGTGTCTATGTCAGTCCTAATAAAAATTCAGAATTGTCTCGTTTTGGAGCTCGGAAATTATGAGAAATATATATACACACACGCACATACACACACACATATATATATATATATATATATATATATATATATATATATATATATATATATATATATAGCCACGCTTACACTGCCTACTTTCAGTGTACATGTTCCACCAGGCTGGCGAGAAAGAGTAAATCTGACAAAACTGGGTTAAAGAAAGAAAGAAAGAAAGAAAGAAAGAAAGAAAGAAAGAAAGAAAGAAAGAAAGAAAGAAAGGAAGAGAAAAAAGAATGTCCATTGTATATTAAGGAAGCAACAATGGAACAAAGAAACAAACAAAGAATGAATAAAAAAGAATCACGTAAAATAAGAGACTATTTTGGTTATTTACTGAAGGGCTAAGCTAAAGAAATAACGAAATATATCACTGAATTAAGAAAGAAAGAAAGAAAGAAAGAAAGAAAGAAAGAAAGAAAGAAAGAAAGTGGAAAACGAAATTGTAAGTTAATGGAAAGAATGTGAAAAATAGTCATCAGAAATTAAAGAATGAGCAATGGAATAAAGGAATGAAAAACGAAGAGAATGAAAAAAATCTCTAAAGAAAGAAAATATGATTATTTAGTGAAGTGTAAAATGGCAAAAAGAAAAAAATGAAAAGAACGTTTGAATTATAAAAGAAAGAAGGAAAGAAAGACAAGTTTGAGTGAAGAGAAAAAAATGTGTAAAAATGAATGTCCATTGAAAATTAAGGAATCAATAATAGAACGAATGAAACGAACAAAGAAGCAAGTAAAATAAGATACTATTTTGGTTATTTAACGAAGCACTAAACTAAAGAAATAACGAAATAAATTAATGAATTAATTGAGAAAAAAAGAAAGAAAAAAGAAAGAAAGATTAAAACAAAATATGATTAGCTAGTTAGATCTTTACTGATATAAATATAAATAGGGTATGTGTACTGTTCGAAATAATCGTTGATAATGCACTAATTTCTGAGGTGAATATTAAACATTTAAATTGAAACTTTTTCTTCCACGTCTACCTGAAATTCAACAGGAAAAATCGCCCTTTGCCACCTTCCGCTGAAGTAAGGAGGTGTTTAAAAATTGTTAGACCGAGGTGAGATTAGTTTAGATTCTTCTATGTACTGTGTCTCTTCAGGACGTTGGCGATTGTGGTCTTCCATAATTCTCTGTCCTTTGGAGCTCT
>CAHIKZ030000319.1:815000-837500 GCA_903632075.3 Acanthosepion pharaonis | reverse complement strand
GTTACAGAATGTTCAATCAGTATAGAAGCATTATTTTATGGCCAGAAATAAAGATACAAAGAGAAGAAATGAGGTAAACAATATATTAACAGAAAAACAGTAATACAATCATATAAAAACAAGCAAGAATGTTAAGAGATGTTGATATTTAATAAATGATGAATACTAAGAATGGAAAGAATATGAAATCAATGAAGAAAATACAAACAAACAAAGAAACCTATATTTACAATCAGAAAGAGACAATTGAAATTTCTGGAACACAATGAAGCATATGAGAATCTACAGAATTTAATGCTGACAGAGCATAACAGATAAGAGAAAATGTGATACAGAAATTCCAAGATACATATGAATAGCAAAAGACCTTCCAGAAACAAAACAAAGTATTAAGACATAAGAAAATATAATTAAAAGCAATAAGAAAGACTACTGAACAGCTATGTTTTCTCACAGAAATTTGAAGCAACAGAAATGCAGTTCTACTGACAAATGCTAAGAATACCATAGACAGATCATGTGAACAATGAAAAAGTTTTAAGGAGAATAGGAACAAGGAAATTTTTTTTACAATAAAGTTCATCCTGTATAATGCTCAAAAGCCACTCAAGGTAGAGGGTTACAGAGTAAGTGTTGTGGCTTTGTTGGGGCCAGAAATAAAGACACAAAAAGAGGAATTAAGTTAACAAATATATTAACAAAAAACAGTAATACAATCATATTACAAACGAGCAAGAATGTTTAGTCTGAATTGTCAGAGCTGACTGCTGGAAACTACACTCTCTAAAAAGCAGTTCCTGCTCTTATTTGTAACTGAGTCCGTCAGTGAATGGGTAAATTGCCATAAAACAAACACGCTTAAGACTAGCTTTTGAAATCTCTATGAAAAACACTTCAGTCTTCTTCAACACATTTTACACATTATATAGGCTGTCTAGGCTTCGTCTTTGTCACCCAGTTTCATGCCAAATTAAGTAAGCTAAGCTTTCTTAACACAATCTGTGATTTTGTTTCACTGTTTAGGTAAAGTGTAACATCTACAAATATAGCAGAAGACACCAGAGCTGTTTTTTGCATTTTCTTCTCTCACAACTTGTCATGTTTCTGAAATGCGAATCATATATTCAAGCCAGTTATCAGTTGGGAAAATCATTCTCAAAATTACCAACAGTTATAAAGTAAAAAAATACGGGTTTATGATGGCAAAATACCAAAAAGAGCCGTTATACAGGAATAGAGTATTGCTGCTGACACTTGAGTTTGAACGTAGATCGTCATTTCTAGTCTATCCTCTGTTACTATAGGGATCACCATTTCTACTCTATTACTATACGGGCCGCTATTCTCTATTCACTATACTGTTTCTCTATACTGATCACTATACGGTGGTTACTATTCGAGCGATTATTATCGCGCAAGTACTGTTAATGCGAGATTATTCGAAGGCGTCTGACACCAGCATTGTTCAACGGCATACTATAGTTGTAGCTGCGATTACAAAGTCTCTACTATAATGAGCATTACAAAGGTGACAACGAGTGTTCGTTGACATCAGAAAAAGAGCATACCATGGAGAGAACATCATGGAGAGCACAACATGGAGAGCATAGCATGAAGTTCTTTCTACAGTACTTTCACCATGCTTGAATAAAAAAAAACAATGTTTTGTTGAACCTTTAACAATGTTCTTAAGAAATGGTTAAAGGTTCAACAAAACATGTCTCACCTGGATTGCAATGATAGTTACACTAAATCAAGGACAGCGTGGGCATATCTGCATATAAATACAGAAAATTCCACAAATATGGGATATGCAGGGTGTCAAGGGCCACAAAAATATGTCCTTTATTAACATCTTATTGCATAAATGATATTTCTGTCATCATACTTATTATAAAACCCAGGTTGTGTGTGTGTGAGTGTCTGTACGTTTATATATTGGATCGGATTTCCTACATTTTTCAACCGATTTCAACAAAACTTCACAGGACTACGCAAAATTACCTTGCGGTGGTTCTAACGACGCCAAAAATTGGAAAAACACAATTTTTTTTGCACAAAATCAATTTGAAAACACGATTAAGAGGCATCGTTTTCGCGGAATGAAAAGGGGACAACTCGTATCGAGTTATACTTATTATAAAACCCAGGTTGTTCGTGTGTGTGTGTGTGTGTGTGTGTGTGTGTGTGTGTGTGTGTGTGTGTGTGTGTGTGTTCGTTTATATATGGGATCGGATTTCCTACATTTTTCAACCGATTTCAACAAAACTTCACTTTTTTTTAGCAGGTCGTGTTTCTTATTGTCTTGCACACTTTTTTCTTTATTTTTACATTCAGAATGCTTTAAAAATTCCATTTACAAGACAATTGTTTATAATAAAATTCTATTCAATCGGTAGACTCATAACGATTGAAAACAATGTTTTTGTTTGAGTTTGGGTTTGACCAATTCGTAAAAAAAAAAAAAAAAAAAACTAATTAAGACATGCGTGTCCGTCAACCTTTGTCAATTTTATTTTTCAGTCTTTATGATGGTCGATACTTGATCTATCTCTTACTGTTACATCCCCGGACAACGCCGAACTCTACTGCTAGTCGTTATTATATTTAAGATTGGTTATATTGAAAATAGTGGAACTTGCACTTTGCGGGACAATTCTGACTAACAAGGCAAGAACTCGCTAGTGATTTACTCTTCTGGACACCTCGTCATGGAGCAAGAATTGATCGCCCAACAACTACCTACATTGACCAGCTATGTTATGACTCAGAATACTTCCCTAATGACCTTCCGACCGTGATGCAAGACCGTGATGGTTGGCGTGATGGACTCGTTAATGTCCGGGCTAATTCGATCTATGGGTTTTATTTACTGAAGAAATTTAAATCATAACTTTTGTTTTCACTTTTGTAGCTGCATTTACTTTAAATGACATTGTTTTCAAGTTATGTCAAGCTCCATGCATGGGTTTGCATTTGAGGAAGCCGAGACTATCATTAGAAATGGTGACGAAACCGGAACTGTTGAAAAATGGACATTTGAATGTGTGAAAAACCATGACGTGATACAGCAAAATGGATTTCATTTTTTAAATAATCACCCCCCGCCCAAATTACTAGAAAACATGTCTCCAACACTAGATATCAAAAACAGCTTCCCCAATGTTATAATCTAAGTCTGAAACTGGCACTTGCACTTACATATCTCCTTAATTCGACTTATATATATATATATATATATATATATATATATATATATATATATATATATATATTTTTATAGTCTCATCCAAAGACAGACTGTTTCCTGTTGTTGCGCAGCTCTTCAATGTGGCTAGACGTCCGATTACTTCAAACCAGACAGATTTGTTATAAGTCAAATGTCTTACCCCTAGGCCATTGTCGCACGACAGAGAAGAAGGAAAATTTTAAAGTTTTTTTTCTATACGGAATAGGCCAACGGTCCGGAGAACTAAATTCGTACTTGAAGAGTAATGCATATATGAGCAATATGAGCCGCTGTTTTTAAAATCTTCTTTCTATCGAGAGCTCAACCGGATTTCCCCTGTCATTCACAGACAGACTGTTTCGCTGTTTCACAGCTCTTCATTGTGGCTAGACGTCCGATTACTTCAAGCCGGAATCGAAACCCGACCGATTTGACATCAGTCAGATATCTTATCCCTCACATCGTCGCACAGCAGAGAAGAAGTGAAAATTTAACGTTTTTTTATACGACATACACCAGCATTTCTTCCAATACGCACTTGTTTATGCGAAACTGATCCAGTTTTAGGAGTCTACCCTAGTGCGTCGGTAGAAACATAAACTCTCACTATTTGTGTGTTTATGTGTGTGCGTTTTCGAGTCTCTGTGTGCATGCATGTGTAAGTGCGTGTGTGTTTCTGTGAGTTTGTGTATATGTCAGGTTTAATAAAGATTCAGAATTGTCTCGTTTTGAGGCTTGGAAATTATGGCAAACATATACACACACACACACAAACATATATATATATATATATATATATATATATATATATATATAAATATATATATATTTAAGGTAAAATACAATTTTAAGGTATGCTATTTTGATGCTCAATATCAGAGATAGAGAGCATGTAAATACATAAATGGACACTGAAGTCAGCACCCAGAGGTGACAGTCTGTTTCATGCTAAACGCAATCATTTAATATATATATATATATATATATATGTGTGTGTGTGTGTGTGTGTGTGTGTGTGTGTGTGTGTGTGTGTGTGTGTGTGTGCGCCTGAAAATTGCATCCAAGCATGAAACAAACTTTCACCACTGGGTGCTGACCTCAGTGTCTACTTTTGTATTTACACACGCTCTATGCCGGATATTTAGAGACAGGGGTAGAGAGATAGGAGTAGAGAGACAGGGGTAGAGAGATAGGGTTAGAGAGATAGAGAATGACACACATGTGAGGTATGTCCTGAAAGTATCAAGCCATTTAATATTAACGAAAAATATAGTACCCCTTGTGATCGTACGCACCTAACGCCGCTTCCGGTTTCCGAAACACTCTGCGAAGTCTTATTCTGGAATCACCATCAGATGCTTAATCTCGTCCGTGGTGTTTTGATGAAAGTTTTGGTTTTATGAAAAGTCAGAGGTCGCAGCCGGTGAAATCTAGACTGCAGACTGATGCGATGTGTTGCCAAAAATCCATGCATAAATATAAGGAATCTATGTTTTCGGTCATTGTAAATGAGAAGGAAATAAAATACAGAAGGTCACTTAATGTCGACTGGATAACCCCACGGGAGAGTTTCTTTTCATGCATGCGCAATAACGTTCTCCTTGGATTTGTTGCCAAATTGCATGGAGAATATTCAAAATGGTTGGACACGTTCCAGACAGACCTTCGCGGTACCTCGTCAGTTTCCCCAGAATCCACATAAGAATCATGCATTATATATTACAGAAATGATAGATAGATAGATAGATAGATAGATAGATAGATAGATAGATAGATAGATAGATATGGCATCTAGGTCCCACCCTCTTACTGCTTAAATAGCTAAATGCAACCGCCACTTCCACTCCAACAGTTTCTTTACTCGCACTTCCCGCCTGTGGAACTCCCTTCCATTTAATTACTTCCAATAACTACAATCTTCAAAAATTTAAATGTAATGCCAATCGCCATCTTCTGTCTTCTTGAATCCCTTTCATCTTTTGCCCTTTCCTCAATTCTCCCTATTCTCAATCTTCTCTTTCACTTTCACTCCTTGTCCCCGCCCCCATTGCACACTAGTGGCATCGCCGCCTTTCTTGGGGGGATATGATTAAAAAACAAAAAAAGGTAGATAGAGAGATATACTGATAGCGAACAAGAGAGAAAGAGAGAGTAATAAAGATTATATTGTAATAAAGATTAATATGACTTTCTGAAGCCCTCTTATTTATTCGTTCATGTGTGTGTGTGTGTGCAGATGTGTGAATAGGTAACATGACTTTTCCCGAAGGCCACGCGAGTCAGTGGGCGTGTGCATAAGTAAGCGTCTTATCTTACTGTTCAATACTCTGCCAACGACGATGATGATTTAACAGTGATGTAGATACACTTCATTTCCTTTGTCCGAAAGCTTTTATTATCAGAGAGGAAGGATTGTAATAAACCACCAATTACCGAACACCAACCATCTACTTAGTTACGATGGAGGACGGAATTCAGCAGCTTAGAAGGACAAACGTTCTCTTCTCTTCTCTTCCAAAGAAAGAAAGAAAGAAGTTGGAATTGTTAGAGAGACGGGAAAGTGAAGAGAGTTTGTTCGACTGAAAATGAAATAAATGAGTGTTACCTGACAGAGAAATGTAAACTTCAGGATTTTTTTTCTTTCTTTTTCCTTTTAATTATGTTTTTATGTGTTCCCTTTTGTTATCCTTTATTTATTTGTTTCAAATTCTGTCGTTCGCCCTTTTTTTTCTTTTTCTCTTTCTTTCTTTCTTTCGTTGAACTTCTGACTTTGATCACTCTTTTAGAATCTTTCTTTCTTTCTTTCTTTAAAATTATGTCTTTCTCTCAAATTATTTCTTTCTCTCAACTTGCCTTTTTTCTTTCTTTCAAATTCTTTCTTTCTTTCAAATTATTTCTTTCTTTCATTCAACTTCTGTCTTTATTTCTTGCAAATTTTTTCTTTTCTTTCATTTTTTTCTTTCTACCTTTCATCTTTGTTTCTTTCTTTGTTTCTTTTTTTCTTGCTTGCTTGCTTTCTTTTACGCAATTGATTCTTTCTGATTTCCTTTCTTCTCTCTGTCAGTTTTGTTACCAGCCTTCATCTTTTTCCTACTCTCTACTTTTTCTTCACTCTTTGATTTTTTCCAAATGTTTTTCTTCTTGCTTTCAGAATTTTTATCCCTCCTTTCTTTCTTTCTTTCTTTCTTTCTTTCTTTCTTTCTTTCATTCAGATTTATCTTTCATTTCTTTTTTACGTATTTCAATTTTTCTTTTATGCATTTACACTGTTTTTCTGTTCTTCGTTGATTTCATTCTTTCGCATAATTGATTCTTTCTTTTTCGCATCATACTTATTTCAGATTTCCATTCTTCCCTACTTCTTTCTTTTTTTCTTTCACATATTTTAATTCCACTTCTTCTTTTTTCTTTCAAACTTTACTTTTTGCATTTTGGTATTTAAATTATTTCTGTTTTTCTTTCTTTTTTCTTTCTTTCTTTCTTTCTTTCTTTCAATTGCATATTTCAATTTCTAATATTTTATTTCCTTCTTTTCTATCATGTACATTTCTTTTCTTTTTTTCTTTTATCGTCTTTATGTTCTCTCCTTTCCAACCTTCATCTCTTTCTAATATCCTTCCTTTCTTTATCTTCTACTTTCTTCCTTCCTTCTCTCACAACACGACTAAAAGAATGAAGACATGGCCAAGATTCATTTTGCTTAATTCACTCATCATTGATGAAATGTCCAACGGATAATCGTGCCGACAGACAGACATACAAAGAAGAAAGAAAATAGGTGACAAAACTAATTAGAGTTTCCTGTTCCTGGTCTAAATAGTTCAAGCGACTTCGCTTACTCTCAATTCGACACAAAAGTTATTTAGTGACGATGATGAAAAGTCCGTTTTACCAGACCAGTCAGTGGATATATATGAATCACTTAGAAATACAGACAATGCTGATTTCCAGTGACGTAGATATTTGTCCAGGCGGAGATTTGGTTTGCAAAAGGTCACGGAGAATATGTATAGATGCATACATTAGGAAATTACCGCCATGGAATTTTATGCGAATAAAGCGGCGACATTTTCAAAAACATGCAGTTTAGGATGTCGATGTTAACAAGGTTTTGGGTTTTGTGTGTATTTTTAGGAAGAAGGTGAGTGTTCAATATATAAATAAAGAAGACAGAATATGCATACAAGAAATTTGTGTTTCTGTTACGGAAGTTTATTTTTTATTTTGACCGTATTGAGACAAAGTTTAATGTTGCTTGAGCATGTTCTTCTTTTTTGGTTCAGAAATTATTTATGGGAAGTAAGGATAAGAACGAATAAAAACAGCTTCGAGTTGGAAAAACCGAACCACTATTTCATTAGAAAGTCTGCTAAAACCTGTCCGAACGATATCGTTAGAAAAAGGAAAGAGAAAGATTCTGTCCTTTCTCGAAGTGGGGTCATAAAATCGCACATGTGCCCAGAAACCCTTTCCGGTTCCTTTACAACTTGAATCATGGGAAAATTAATTAATTAATTAATTTTTATTCTTTATTATTATTTTATTTATTGGTTTTATTTCATCTTCCCACAAAGAAAAGGCGTGATGTGTTTATGAGATACTTACAATTACGAAAAAGTAATATTCTAAATATTAAAGAATTTTACAATTACCGTATTTGACGGCATATAAGACGCACAGGTGTATAAGACGCACCCCAATTTCAGCAGGGGAAATCAAGAAAAAATTAATAATTAATAAAATTAGTAAAATTATTAGTAAATGGTACAGCCTAGGCTATATTTATGAGGTATTATTTTAGTTAAAGAAGCCATGATTACAATTAAATGAAAAGCAATAGGAAAAAAAGAACACAAGCCTATAAAAACTTTATTATATCCAAAGGTAAGAAAACAAAATAAAAATCAAGCAATTATTACAATTGAGCAAAACAGTGGAGTTACCATTAAAATTTTATTCATCTTCAAATCCATAAAATTCGTCGTCTTCGTTATCAAAACTCTGATACTTATTTTCAATACTACTATCATCGTCTTTAAATAATGCGTCATCTTCCGTTCCATTGGGAGCATTGCTAATGCCACACTTTTTAAAAGATTTCACAACAATTTCTGGTCTAATATTAATCCAAGCTTGCTTCACCCATTTGCAGACTTGTGCAATGCTGGGACTTTTTATTCTTCCTGTAAGTGTAAGGTTGTGAACAGGCCATTGCCATTCACGTGTTCCATTGCTCCTTCATCTTTAAGTCTAAGCTAATAGGAGTTGCCAGGTAGCTAATTTCGGCCGACTATCGCGAATTTTAAACCTACATATGGCATATAAGACGCAGGGGAATTTTAAAAGATATTTTTAGCAAAAAAAGTGCGTTTTATATGCCGTCAAATACAGTATTTACTTTTTATGAGCAAAACAATGCCATACCCATCCGTATCTCACGACACAATCGAGTTTATTTCTTTTTCTCTAATGTTCAATAAAAGTTTAATTATTATTTTAAGAACAAAGTATCTATAGACAAAAAACATTTTTGTTTTGCTATCCTCTACCAGCCACAATGATGGAGAAAGCATTACCTAGCACCATCCCCAGTGAGACACACTGTAAGAGCCATTCCGTTTCGCGAGGCTCGTCCCTTAATTGAGATGCAATCCGGCACCCTCCAAAATAATATCAAACGAGGGCCAATAACCCCAAATGTCTCCACTATCACTGGAGTAAAAATAGTGCGTAATATTTAAATTATTTTAAGCAATTGTGAAATTTTATGACGTCATGGTGTTATTCCAACGCCCAAGAAGATTTTATAATGGAAAATTAACACTAGGATGGCCAGCTCCTTTGACATCTTTTATTTACATTACGTCGTGAAGCAGCCATCTTTAATATATTCAATATTCAAGTCAGGAATAACAAGTCTGAAAAGAAAATATATATATATATATATATATATATATATATATATATATATATATATATATATATATATAAATTATGTGTGTGTATAGAGAGATAGATAAATAGACAGATAGGGGACATAAACACAAGTATTATTGCTGGTGAGAAATTTTTCAATGCATTTACCCTATAAATAGCCTAAGTGTCAAAAACGTCACTTTGGCCATTCAAGGTAAAACCTCAAATATCAGCTATTCCATTGAATATTTTTTAAAGAATTAAGTCTGTTAAGCATCTTTGCTAAAATTCAATAATTGTCCATAAGCCTCAGCATCAAACCAAAACTAGTTATTCCATAGGAATTTGTTGAAAATTTGAAGGTGTCAAAAACGACACCTCGGCCATCCTAGTGTTAAATGAAACGGGTAGTAGGAATGTTTTGAGTTTTCGTCGTTTTTTTTCCAAGGTCAGTATTTTTTTTAAAACACCAAGAAAGTAATATTTCTAATATTCGTTTATTTTTTTATCGTCATTTATTTTTATTTATTTAATAACGTTCTTTCTACGGACTTTTTTAATTGACGTTGAAATGTCAATTTTTGCTGAGTTCAACTGAAGAAAGTACAGAAAAATAATAGTAATCGAGGAAACAAAAATGTAGAAACTTACAACTACGATTATCCCTGTTGCGATAGGGATATTGGTCATGATATTGGTCAGACAGGGTACCGAAAATCATGTGGGGAAAATTGCTGGACACATCAGCATCACATAGTGAAACAGATGATCCAAAAATTATGCGGCAATAACATGTTTTTCCGCCACATATAAATTGATACTATCTGTCCTGAGGAATTGTACTTACTCTTTTCTCGATGAAAACAACATTCTTAACCTGGAACAGAAGGGATGTCGAAGAGGTTCATTTGGTTGCAAAGATCAATTACTGATAAATAAAATGACCCTGGAAAATTACAGGGGAAAAATAAAAATCTCAGCACACCTTAGATACATTATCGTAAATGATTTTGACTTTGATTTTTCTAATATTTAGCGCATCACGTTCACAGGACGTTTGTCATTTAGATATTACTTTCAGTATCCCGACTCCAGAGTTCTAATGAAAGACATCTATTTTTCTACTTTATTAAAATGATTATAACCTTTGAATCACATGTGACCCACAGGTCGTAGTGTAAATAACTTATGATTTGTACGTTCTGGGTATCACATGTGATGCATATGTTTTTTATATGAAACGATATATATCAATACATTCTGTTTGCCAAATAAGCTGAGTCGCTTTGCAATAATTATAAAACTGAAAAAGAAGCATGAAAGTTTGGATAATACACACGAAAATGCCCAGGACAGGCAAAGGGTTAAAACACTCTCCAATTATTTAAATTTTAAAAGGGTATTTATATTTTTAAATTTTAACTAATCCCGTGGTATGACTATATTTCGTTGCTGGATCAGTTTACAATAAATTTGCATATCAAACTGGAATCTACTTCTAACTTTTATAAAATTTATTAAAAAATTATATTCATAATCTGAAGTGCTTAATCTATCGTAATATAGACTATAATTGAAAAAAATATGGTCGTAACGCCTATTCTAAAACACCACTTCAATTTTATCTTTTTTATTTATCAAATAAATCTGAACTTAAGCGTTATTTGCAGAAGCATTCAAAAATATGATTAATAGAAATTTTGAGTTTTGTAAAGTTGAATGACTTGAAAACGGCTTACAGTGAAATAACCAGGCTTTACGAATTTTAATAGTTCCAGCAACGATTGCATTGATAGAGCTTATTCTATGTATCATGCCCCTTCAAGACGTTAGCGATCATGACTATCCACAATTTCCATTCCTTTGTAGCTCTTAATAAAATTTGTTTTTTTTTCTTATCTTTCCTAAACGTTGTTCCGCCATCCATTTACTCAAACTCGCTCGGTAGTTTATGTTTTGTTTTCCTCTGTCTCTTTTATCTTCAGTCGTCCTGTATCAAATTTTCCAAGCCCTCTTGCCTCATGATGTGGCCTAGAAATTTCAACTTTCTCTTCCTAATGTTAAGTATAAGTGTTTCTTTTTGCTCTAAAACTTCATCTTTGCTAAGATGTACAAACTATGGTATTCTCAGTATCCTTCTGTAGAACCCCATTTTTGTTGTTTCAAGTTTTTTCCTCATCTGTGAAGAGATTGTTCAACATTTACTGCCATATAGAAGGAAAGATATTACATAACAGTTCAGTACTATTTTGTTTGTTTATAACTGTTGTGGATTCCGGGTTGAAATCCGGTACGAATAAATCACAAACGCCAGGAATTAATATATGAAAATAATGTATTAACGTAATAATACAAACTGGTAAAGCAGGTTAGTAGCAAAATATATATACAGTCTTTGGTATTGAAGTATCACTGTATGACTTCTTACTGAGTCTACGTGCTCGCTCACTGTGACACCTACAACGCTGTTACCTCACCCCTCACTCTTCCGGTTACCTACAACCTTTTACTCTGTCACTCTCGACTCGAGTCTTCGGTCTTGCTCTCTATTTCGTCTCGCTCTTGCAGTAGTATATGTATATACTGGGTGAGTTCATTTGTATAAAAAGGGGAGAACCCCTCAACAATAACGAAAATTTCCTGTGTCTTAATATTTTGCTTAGCTTTTGGAAGTCATTATTCGCTATCCCAATACGCCTTCATATTTCAATGTCTCATTTTCCGTCTTCTGTTAAAACATTTCCCAGATATTTAGATTGTTGTACTTGTTTGATTTTGGTATCTTCAATTGTTAATTTGCCTGGTGGGCTCTTCCTTTTGCTAACAAACATGTCTAATATCTTTTTGTAATTGAGCTTTAGTTTTTTTCTACTTGCTTTCCTTCACCATATTGTGTAGGAGTTTCCCTTGTCTATCTGCTATCAACACAGTGCCATCTGCATATCTTATGTTAAGATTGTGGCCGCCAACAATAAATCCTGGTAGGACTTCTAATCTTTTCAGAATCACCTCACTGTACAGGTTGAATAAGTCCGGTAAAAAGACATAAAAAAACAGAATTTCTATAGGAAAATTACTCATCCTTTTACTTGAAAAATAAACGTACAACGAAGTCCTTTTCGCTAACCAGACACATAATAACCTAACTCTGTAACTCTATTCTTGTTCACGTCGGTATGCACAAAACTGTTAAAAGTTTATTATACGTTCACAAAGAAAGATAAAAATAAACGCCATGGTGAGAATTAAAAAATATTAATCCCGTTTCATGTGTTTATTTCAGGGATTCACTTGTACTGTCTGTGTGAGTGTGTAAGTGACACTTGAGGCAACTTCTATCATGTCTTTCTTCCTTCGGCCAGCGAGTAATATTCTTACTCTCTCCTACCACCACTCTGCCCATATCTACACCACAGCACGGACTTTCTCAACCATATCTCGATGGACAGCATGCACACGGTAACGGACGTCCCGGAACTACCTCGACAGACAATTTGACTATTAATACTACTCTGTATATATCTATAGCAAAAACCCATCAGAGTTAAGTTGGGATTTAGAAAATCTTTCTCTTAAAACATTTTTAACAAAATAATAGACTTCTCAAGTCTATTAACCATAATCCTTCTTTGTAGTTCTGATGTCGGTTTCCTTCCAAACTTTTAGTTTAAGGTAGTGTGGAAAGCTGACATCAAGATTATATCATTTTCTCTACTAGTTACATGTGCTAATCAGTATTTGTTGTTGTTGTTGTTGGAACTCTTCAAGTAATGTGATTTTTGTTATTTGGTAAAACTCTTTGTGATATTATAGCGTCCCTTAAACCGGTGCGATCTTGAGTGGGTTTAGGGGAGATGGCAAAATATACAACATTTATTACGAAGGACAGGAAATTGTGGAGAGCCATGATCGTCAAAGTCCTGAAGGATCACGGCACATAGAAAAAGTGACAGCTATTATTATTATTATTATTATTATTATTATTATTATTATTATTATTATTATAGCATTTGTATTTCTTTCATTTTAACTCCTGTTTGTTTTTATCACAATTCTACGATGTACTGCGTATTAAATCTTCAATTGTCATTTGGAGTTGTATCCCTTTCTTCTGGAATTTGCTAATATGACGAGCCTTTATTGACAATACATATTAACACAGATTTCCAGGGAACAAAATTGCAATACCAATTTATTAATATAAATCACCATATCAAACAACTGACTTCGACACTTTAACATGGTGTAATGCGAGCTAGCTTATTCCGATGGATTAATTACAACTAAGTAGTGAGTTCGATCCTCACTGGGTGCACCACACTTTCGGGCTTGTGCCACATTTGAGCTACACTTAGAAAATTATTTTTGGAGAACTTCGACGTGGTGTAATGGTTAGCAAGCTTGTCTCGATAGATCAATGACGACTGAGTTGTGAATTCGATTCACACTGGGTGCTCCACACTTTTAACCTTGTGTCACATCTAAGCTACGTTTAGAAAATCACTTATGGAGCACTTCGACGTAATGATTAACAAGCTTGTCACCTTAGATGTGTTCTGACTGATTCGTGAATTCGATCCTCACGGGGTGCTCCACATTTCCGAACTTGTGCCATATCTATGCTATACTTAGAAAATGATCTATGGAACAATTCGACATGTTGTAACGGTTTTTAAATTTGTCTCGCTAGAACAATTACAACTGAGTTCGATCCTCATTGTATGCTCCTTAATCGGGGAATTGTGCTCAACTAGGCTATGCTTAGTCAATCACTATCAGACATTTAACTTCCGGTATTTTTTTTTCCCCGAAAAGGAAAAAAAAATCGGAAGTGGTAGTTTTCCTGTTCCAACATAAGTATCGCGTACTCGAACCTCAAGCGTTAGGGACTGTAACCTAACATTGTAACAGTTAATATCATTTTGCTCCCCTTTCCTCCCTTCCGGATATGTCTGTAGGATGACAGCTGCAACATTGACGTTTGAGTGAGATTACCCCACCCCCATACACACTTTGAAACATTTCGCTGCTTACTATATTTAGATAAAAAAAAAAAAAAAGTGTTCTGCCCGGTCCACGTCCTTGTTGAATTTTTGTCGTCTTCTCACGCCTTGTTGGATCTCACCCCTAACGAAAAGAAACTCGAAACTAATATTTGCCTTACACTGATGACGCAATAAACAAGCAACGCGTTAATGGGGGGGGGAGTTGGTAATGTTGGAACACCATACAGCCCTATTTAAACACGCACTTACATACACACGCTCGTACACACACAAAATCACACACGTTCATAAAAGATGAAAGTAACCACGGGAAATACACTTCATAAGTATTTTTTTTAAATTTAAGTCTCTAAAAAACATTAGTTTTTGCTATTTTTTTTAAATGCCAAGTCCCTTCAGGATGTAGGCGGCCATGTCTCTCCACAGATTCCTTTTTTATCATTTGTGAACTGCTATGAATTCTTGGGAAATATTGTGTAGTGGTCTCTGGTTGCCTTCTCCACGACTTTGAATTCAGAGAAGTCCTTTTTCTAGATCGGTGGCCATCCAATGTTGTTTAATATATAGCTGGGATGGGGTGAAGTACTGGATTTGTGCCTTTCCAAGGGACATTATTGCAACAAAGAAAATGATGAAACAGAATAGGCCGAGAATAGAACTCGGTTCAGCAATTCGCTTCCATGCCAATAACTGTTACCGACATTTTTGTTTGGTTGGTTGGTTTTGTCTAGCGGTATCTGTATGGGTTATTTTATGCCGAAATCGAAATATTTTGTACGTAATTTTATATTTATTTACTTTATTTTATATATATATATATATATATATATATATATTTGAGATAACGACGGTTTAGTGATCCAATTCTTACTAATTAACCCATAGCTTAGAGGAGAAGCGGTGGATTCATACATTTTCCGAAGGTATTTGCGTGTAAATGAATATAACGAAGGCAACTGGAATTGGAACTCGGCTCTTCGATTAACAATTCGGAGCTGTTATCCATTACACCACCCGCACATCCAAGCTTACAGTAACTGGGATTCCAAAATGGTCACCCATTTAAGTAGTGATCAGGCTTACATTTTTTTCCTAGTAGCGTATAGCAAAAATATTTTCGATTTTTACTGGCCTTTATTCAAAAGCTTTCTTCCTGAAGACGGTCTATGACCTCACAACAATATTACAACTGCTGCTGCTACTACTACTAATAAGAAGAAGACGAAAGTAATCGACTATGACCCATTGAAGTTTGAACTAGCAAGACTTTGGAAGTTGAAGAAGGTCACACTTGTTGCCATTGGTGTACTTAGTATGGAGACATATAAATAAAAAACAGGAATTTATTTTAGTTTTAATCATTTCACCCCAAGCAAAGCAATAATACCACTAAGACGCAAGGGTTACCCAGTGGAACATTTAAAAAAAAAGAAAAGAAAACGTTTTTGGAAAGGTAAGGATAATCCGAAAAGTGAAAACACTTACAGTCAAAGGAAAATTGTATGATACATACAGCTACTGGTTGTGGCCGGCTATTCTCGTGCTAATTACCAGATAATAAGATCCTATCGGAGAAAAACTGAAATCTTAATATTACATATTTCATATCATTACCTGTTCGATTCGGTTGTATCTTTCGTACGAGATTGGCAGATATAAATATTGAGTCTGACATTATTGAGACATTACTGGGCCAAACAGCTTCCGAAGCCATTCGCAGAATTCAAGAAGAAGAAGGAATCGATTATTTATTCAGTTTTACCAAATTTAAAAAATGGGATACATTGTCGAGAAAATGATTTAAATTTAAATGGCTTAAAAGTGACTACCAGGAATTCCTTCACTGAGTTTATCGGACCCTTTCCTTATCAAACCCAGGGCCCCAACCACAACTGGAATTAGTGACGTCCACGTGTGCCATATTTTTTAGATTTCCACTTCAAGATCCTTGTATTTTGATAGTTTTTTGAAGATCTTCAAAGATACATGATTCATTACAATCTACAGGGAATGCCATGTCAATAAGAAAGCACATTCTGTTTTTGTGGTCTTTGATTACTGTGTCTTGATATTAACTTTAATTGTTCTGTCTTTATGTATTGTAAAGTCCCAGGTCCTATGTATAATTATTTCCCTTTGTATACCCATGATTTCTGTTGTATACACACTTCCTTCCGGGTTCCAACCAGAGTCCTAAGGTAAAAAAAAATGGCTTCAAGATATTTTCCATTTAACACCTTTTGTAAAAAAAATCTAAAATCACATACATTTTACATAGATGTCTCTTCGTAACCTGTGAGTTTTACTTGTAAGTACAATTTATTATTATTATTATCATTATTATTATTATTATTGTTATAATAATAATTATTATTATATTAATAATAATTATTATTATTATAATAATAATAATAATGATTATTATTATTATTATTATTATCTGTCAAAAGTATTGTTTTATAGACATTTACTCTAAACGTTTTTCATGTAAATCTCTAAAAATTAGGATTTCACTATTATTATTATTATTATTATTAGTAGTAGTAGTAGTAGTAGTAGCGTGTATCAAATTTTCTTTTGATACAGAAAGCAAACTATTTTATACACATCAGTAATATTTATAATGTATAATATATATATTCGGATCATCCTCAGAAGTGGATCAATAAGGATCTAATTATTAATTATTATTCTTGTCTGTTAGATAACGATTGCCTCTAGGCGCCGCAGAGTGATCGATAGAATCGGCAAAGTCTGAATTCCGACTAAGGCTACTTAGGCTCACTTCGCACTAATTTACTCCGAAAAGGCATGAATCCAATTCTCCTTGTCCCCTTTCCCTTCTACACATATCACGAAAAAACATGTCCCAACACTGATATGCGAAAACGATTAACAAATGATTTGGTACAAACATATGAACCTCAATATACTTATCATGACATCCAGTCTGATAAGAGTATACCAGACATCACAGACAAATTGGCGCGATATGGTTCCAGTTTGTTTTGGTTTTTTTGTTTTTTTTATTTATCAGAGCGCATAACCATGCAAGTGGGGGTCTAGTTAAAAATACATTCAAGTCGGTTAACCCAGTCAACTTAGACAGTCTCCCACTGAAGCTTTTCCTATATATTCAGGTGTAACTCCCAAGTTGTAGTGACTGTCTCATCCTTTTAAATTAAAAAAAAAAGAACAATTCCCTCGACACTTAGTCATGATGTTTCTCCACTAGTCCTTATTATTATTATTATTATTATTATTATTATTATTATTTCCTTGGATTTCTGTGGCATACACATTTTCTCCCGGGTCCCAACCAGAGACCTAAGGTCAGAAATGGCTTCATGACATTTTCCACTGATCATTTAAAAAAAAAAAACACCTAAGTTCACACATATTTTACATACATAAAGTTCTTCCTAATGTGTGTGTACACTTTTTGTATTTCTTTAAGACATGGGCTACAATGAATCCCTTCAGTGAGTCTATCGGAACTATTATTATTATTATTATTATTATTATTATTCCAATGTAGATGAAAACGGATTCTCGTAAGTGAGAAACGCTCAGCCCATATATAAAATTAATAATATAAAAAATTACCGAAGAAATATTACAAGAACTATATACACCAAAACCTTTAATTTGCTGGGCTCCTGATTAATCACAATTGGGCGTTTAATTTTCTTCATAATGCACCGAGGCGAATAAAAACTGAAAACATTGAAGGCGTTTAAGTTTTCCTTGCTTAATGATGATGGGCTAATCAGAATATGAAGATGTGTATAATGCCAACTTAGGATCTCAATAAAATAAGAATTTTCAATAATTTCTATTTGAATTTATGAGATGAGAAGTTATCATTATTTGCATGTCCTCATTTTTGTTGTTATTATCAATATTTGAGATGAGGAGTTATCATTACTTACATTCAGACAAATGTCCTTATCTTTCTTGTCATTATCAGTTGATTTTAATTTCTTGCTGAATTTTTGGGATGAATTATTTACGTTATTTATATTCGGACTAGCCCTCTTTGTCCATCCACACTTTTTGTCCTTCTCCAAGGCTACAGAACCCAGTCTTCCCTGTTATTTACCCATTCCCAAGTGAATGTAATGGATTCGACTGGAATTCGAACTCGGCTCTTCGATTCCAAGCCGCTATCCATTACTCCGCACTATATATATGTATATATATATATATATATATATATATATATATATATATATATATATATATATATATATATATATAATACGAATGTCACTGTGATTAAGCTTTTTATTATTTTCCCCATTTTAACGGGGCTATGACCTGAAAGGCCCATTTCAATGCATACTTAGATGTACCAACTTCCAGATGCAACATACTTGTAGAAAATACAAACCTAATAGGCTCATCCACACGCAAAAAAAGCGGTTAAAAATAATGGAAGGATTAATAATAAATAAAGAAGTCAACTCTCAATAATATCAATTATGAACACGGCCATAAAAAAAAATCCTTGATAATGGCTAACAGATGAGCTGAAAGCGATCGGATCCACAGATCAATTGGAGTGTTTTATACACTCTATGTTCAAAAAAATACTTGTACGGATACAAGAAAAATTCAATAAAATTCTTAATCGTAGCGCCTTTTTTAGTCGTCTTCAATGAACTTACCCACATATCATTTGATTTTAGTGGTGAAGGTTTGTGTAGAACCAACCACACCTTTTGAAAGAGCCGAATACAAAGAACTAGCGCACAAAATGCTACAAGGTCCCCATACAACCTTCCGCCGGTTTTAAATTTAGAGTTGTTCTTCTAGACCGTTCGCTACCAAAGGCTAGAGGGCCCAGTCTGCCCTGCTATTTACTGGGGAGAAGAGATAGATTCATAACTTTCCCAAGGGTATTAGCACATAAGTGAATGTAATGAACTCAACTGGAATTCGGGACTGGAATTCGAACTCGGTTAGATAGATAGATAGATAGATAGATAGATAGATAGATAGATAGATAGATATAAACAGAATGAGGTAGATATTAAACAGGTTGCAATAAATAGATAGATAGATAGATAGATAGATAGATAGATAGATAGATAGATAGATAGATAGATAGATAGATATAAACAGAATGAGGTAGATATTAAACAGGTTGCAATAAATAGATAGATAGATAGATAGATAGATAGATAGATAGATAGATAGATAGATAGATATAAACAGAATGAGGTAGATATTAAACAGGTTGCAATAGATAGATAGATAGATAGATAGATAGACAGACAGACAGACAGATAGATATATATGTGTGAGTGTGTGTGCCTGTGTATGCAAATATATTATCTAAAATGTGCTATATTTATAGGTAAAACGTGCTCAATATCAGACATAGAACGTTTATAGATATAAACATTGTCGACATAGGAATCAACAACACATGCTACTTTAAACTTCTAAACAATAACCTAGTGGATTAATGCGGAGCGTAGTAATTTTGAGTTCAATCCCTGGGTTTGCTAGTAGATACGTAGACCCAGTGGGAATAGGATGCGCAATAAGTAAACAGTATTAAATAAAGATCAAAACGAGATACCCCTAGACATGGGCAGCGGGGCGTGAATAACCTGTTCTCTATATAAAATAAAGGGATTTCTCCTGAAGGGTCAAATGGTGGGGGGGGGGCACAACAATCGAAACGTTGTGATACTAACGTTATGTTGACAATAGTCCAAGTAATGTAAATAATAATTATCGAGTAGTAAATCTCATCGCGGTCACCATTAGAGTGATCCTAGCCTTTGACACTGAATTAAAATAATCATAAAGGGCAAAGGTCAATAGAAAAAAAAACTTGAAGGGGGTTAATATTCGATAAAGAAACATGTGATCGATTACAGGGATGGTGTGTCTTACCCGCAAAACCCCGACCCGGGGGCGCGTTTTTCGGGCACCGTTGTGGCCTCTGGCATTTTCTTTAGCACTGTTTTATGGCTATACGCCATTCTTTTAAATTATTTTGAAACTGACGTTACAATGTCTGTTATCAACTAATAATATACATCGTGTATCTTCATGGCCGATACGGTGCGTACTGCACATTATATCCGACGAGGTTGGAGCAGCAAAAGTAGAGTTTTTTGATTTTTTGTACTTTTTAATAAGTTATATTGTCAATCATCAACTATAATAATCGACAGAGCCAGTGCTTATTACCCCGAACATCTCAACTGTGTTAATTTCAGTAGCGCTAACGTTTTTTTTAAATTGAAATTTTATTTCTGAACAGTTCTTTTAAATCAATTAAGAGGCTTATATATATATATATATATATATATATATATATATTTCGGTAAAATCATTTTTATTCCGAGATCATCCACTTAGCAGACTCTGATTTTTTTTTTACTAACCAGAATTAAAATAAAATTTCTAGTCCCTAATTTTTACATTTCTAGAAAGATAAAACCGAGAAAATGATCGTTTGAATTATTTTTCAAACGATCATTTTCTCGGTTTTAAATGTTTAAAGATTTCAACACATGAAAAATTTTCCCAAAACCTGAAAGAATGCTTTTAAGTTTTAAGTTTTTTAAAACAATCCCCTTTGTGTTGTGTTGGAATCTTTGTAAAACTTTTTTTTCAGCGGAGATGCGTCGGGGATTAATCTTTATGGAAGTGTAAAAATTGCGACTTAAACATTTTTTTTTCCGTTTAAAATTTAATCATGAAAATATTGGTGGTTATTACAAAAAGAATAATATTTTCCCAGATTATTTTAAATAAAAAAATCTATTCAATATAAAAGTAAATAGTTAATAAATATGTACTTGATATTTAATTTAATTTAATTTAAATTGAATAATTCTCTGATTTTTGGTAATTTAAATAAAAGCGCTGCCCCCCGCCTCCAATTTTCCATCGAGGATTTGTGGCCTCCTAGTTTGGAAACCTTGAATAGGCAGTTTCAGTGGGTGAACGAGACCCTAGCGTCGGCCCTGTTCGATTATGTCAGTATTTCGGAGTTATTTTACATCTTAATTAAAGCATATTTAAATATCATATTTTAATTCTGCGTGTTCCTCTCTACATGCGTCCGTTACGCTCTGCCATTACCACAGTTAAGTAATGGAGCTTTCTTTTTTTAATACAGACTACTCCCATAAATTAAATAAAGGGTTCAGTTCAGAATTCCCTGCAGATTACCGAGATCTATATACACCCGAGGAAGGCCTGAGGGCACACAAGCCGTAACGCTGTAACAAAAACGACAAAGATCGAGACAATAGCCCGATTATAAATTGTGTAAAAAATGATAATTCCTCATTCCAGAAATTCATCAGAAATTGACAAATTTGTAATAAATAATAACAAAAAAAGAACAGGGCAAAATAATATCAAGCAGGCAATATATATATATATATATATATATATATATATATATATATATATACACATTTCTGTAGTTCACTGCTCCCAGCAAGTAGAATTTTTTTCTCCTGAGGAAACTAGTCGAGGAATCTAAATGAAATAATACTAAAAACTAAAGAATATTAATATACAACCCAGTGTGTCTGAAGATTTTAATTTTTTTTAATATTTTTATTGTTCAATATATATATATATATATATATATATATATATATATATATATATATATATATATATATATATATATATATATATATATATATATATTGTATTTGGGCAGCAATCGCGCTTTTATACGTCTCATTAAAATGTTTGACAAGGTACTGCGGTTAAGTTTTTTTATTTATTTTTTCTTGTGTTCTTATTTTCTTCTTTTCTGGATATAAATTGTATAGAAATTGTCCGAATGTTCTGTATATTCGAGCGCTTTCGGCTATACTTTTAGCTATCATCAAGGATGATTTTATTTTTACTTTTTAGCGATAGCAAAATAGTCAAAATTTATTAAGAGCTACAAAGAACAGGAAATTATGGAGAGCTATGATCGTCAACGTCTTGAAGGGACGCTGCACATAAAAGTAGATTATCCGGCACGAATCTTCTTTTTTTTTTCTTTTTTTTTTGTATAACTAGGAAAATGTTTTGGATAAAGACGAACATTGACTAGACCTAGCTTAATTTGGACAAAAAAAATAAAAATATGGAATCCTTAGATATGATGAGGATCGAACTCACTACCTGAATGTTCTGATTTGTAAGACCGAATTGCTGAAGATTACAGCAAGACGAAAAGGACTCTTAAAAAAATATGTAATGGATTGATGTACAATGTAAAACATATATAGACATAAAAGCCCTGAAGTAACTGGGGAGTTGGGAAAACTTCCTGTTTTTATATATTCAAAGCATCCACCCACGCTTTTT
>CAHIKZ030000319.1:802500-810000 GCA_903632075.3 Acanthosepion pharaonis | reverse complement strand
CACAAGGCTTTCAGAAAACACTGATGATGTTCGGTTTTCATAACTGACATATTAATCCTGTACGCTAACCGATGGTCAGTGAGAGAGAAAGAAAAAACAGACGGACGAAGTAGAATGGCTTCTACTGCATCGTATGAGCTACCATTATTCATTTTTAATTTTATTGAATCATTCCAATTAATGGTTGAGCGGTGGTTTTAAAATAACGGGTGAGTTTATGAAGATGGCAAACCATTTAATCTGCTCAGTGGCAAATCTTTTCTCCTCAAACGTGATATCTTCTGTTTCGCTTTCATATAACTGGTTCTGAGCTGCAATATGAAGAAACCCGGTTTTGTGTAGAATGCGTCAGTGACATCCTTGAGGAGTACAGCCTTGTACATAATCATTATTATCCCGGTCCATCGAACCCTCGATTTGAATTCCTCTATTGTCCAACCGAGAAAGTGTCCTGAATATCTCACTATTGATAATTATAATACGTTTGTCACTTTCTACTGTTTAATTTTCTTTCTCATGTTTATGGCGGGACACGTTTTAGGAGATATTAAAAAATACAAAATTTATCAAGAGCTACAAAGGAGAGGACAGAATAGCCATGATCGCAATCATTTGCTTTCTTTCTCTGGGCATCACATTAGCTCTCTTTCTGTGGGAATCACATTAGATATTTTCCTGTGGGTATCACATTAGCTCTTTTCCTAGCGGCATCACATTAACTCTCTTCCTATGTGTATCACATTAGCGCTGTTCCTATGGGTATCACATTAGCTCTTTTCCTATGGGGATCATATTAGCGCTGTTCCAATAAGCATCGCATTAGATCTTTTCCTCTGGGCATAACATCATCTCTCTTCCTATGTACATCACATTAGCTCTCTTCCTACGAGTATCACATTAGCTCTCTTCTTACGAGTATCACATTAGCGCTCTTCCTACGGGCATCACATTAGTTCTCTTCCTACGGGCATCACATTAGCGCTCTTCCTACGGACATCACATTAGGGCCTTATCTATGGGCATCACATCAGATCTTTTCCTATAGGCATCACATTAGTTCCTCTGGGCATCACATTAATGCTGGTTTAGGAATAGCAGCACTATAAGTTAGTTTATTTATAACACAAACGCTAACGACCGGCATTTCACGATATCTTGAAAATGTATGTATATATAGACAGCTGACAATCTAAGTTCCTAAAGGCATATAAGTATTTCTTGAGAACGTATATATACCTCGAGCGCAGGTAATGTAAGTTGTGTAAAGACTTTCAAAGGGTGCCATATAAACGTATATATACGTCGACAGCAGGCGATGTAAGTTTCGTTAAGACGTATAAATACGTCCTCAGCAGTGGAAGTGTTTTAAATGCATAACTGAAACCTGATGTTTGATTTTTATTGGCTAGTCTACGCCTCTAATCAATCAGCTTAGCGTGCAAGCTATAATAGAACTGCATATATAAATGTAAGCAGTCAGACATAGGGTTTTGGTGGGGGAGGTAGGTAGAAGGTCAAGAAAAAGGCTGGAAAAACGAAAACAGGAGTTAATCACGTACAACATGGCTGTCAAGAAAATGTAAGGAGCGATATTGCAGAAAAGAGAGACGATAGTATATTTAGATGGACGAATCCTCAAACTGCAATAGAAAGTAAGTGGGGGGGGGTAACGAGTAGAAGAGAAAAGAGAAAATATTAATGGAAAGGGAGAAGGGATAATAGAGAAAGACATAGAGGGAGTAAAAAATTGAGGAAGAAATATATCAACAAAGAGGTGGGAGATTACAAAAGCCAGGAAAATATAGAAACAAGGACAGAAAGAAAATATTAGATGTTTGGAACTGGTAAAAAAAAATATTCCTGGTTAAACAACAACAGACTCGATCTTCTCGCCTTGGTTGGCAACCAGACTAAGAGAAGGATAACTCAAAACTGTTAATGCAATATAAAACTACTCCAATATATTTCCCGAGAACAGTCATAATAATGTACAGTTTCGTTAAGTCATGTCATTTGCATCGTAAAGGCATCTTATGTACTGCAACCATAGTGTATCTTGGACAAGATACCCTGACGGCATCCATATCTCTTCAGACTAGTTTTAAATTCAAAGTTCACCTTCTCCTAGACTGGTTGCTACCTTCAAGACACGAGAGCCAAGTCTGTCCTGCTACTTTTTTCTTTTCTAATCATTTCACCTCAAGCAAGGCGACAATGCCACTAAGACGCAAAGGTTTTACTGGGAGTGAAAGAGAATGAGAAAACTTTAGGAGAAAGAACTAAAAACTCAATTCTAAACAGAAAACAAAGGATAAACCTCTACTATTATCTACTCTTATTAATTTTAACCAGTAGTTGTAGAAAAAACGAGTTCATGCCTTTTCGAAGGACACTAGCGCAAAATGAGCGAAACAGATTTGACTGGGAATTAAACACAGCGCCTCAAATTCACTTTACGTGCTGACATTATCCGTGCCTCCAAACAGTTTATGTAATTTACAGTTTACCGAAATTAAAAAAAAGGAAGTTGAAAAGAACCATGACCGCTTCTATTCTTAAGGAACTCGGCACTAAAAGAAAAGGAGAATAAAAGAAAATAACTAAGTCAGCCTTGTGGCTGGAATTTCCTGTCAGGGATCAGTGTTCGAGCTCAGGTAAAATTCAGGATTTGGAACGCTGATTTTCAAAGCAGACAGACCCTCAATTAATTGCAATGTTCTATCCGTTAAATTTAGATTAGTTGCCAACAAAAACTGAAGAGCCCAGTCGACGTAACTATTTAATCCATAACTGGTGGAGAAGAAGAGAAGGATGCATATCTTTCCCAATAGTATTTACATAAAAGTGAATGCAACGAAAATCGACTGAAAAAACTCGACATATCGTTTTCTCTTCCGGAGCCTCTATCCATTAGGCTACTAGCGCATTTGCCATGTTGGCGCAGCATGATCTTACTAATGCTTTTGGCAATGTTTAACCGTTGTGCTTGCAAAAACCGGTGTATCAAAATGATGGTTATTCATTTGCCACCGCTATTACTTCAGCCAGTCAGTTACGTGACATGCGTGATACACGCTTAGGCGATCATGTGTCTTTCGATACATGATTGACGAGGCAGATTTTTTTTCCCGCAGTGGGTTGCCATTTCTTTTTACGACAGACCAGTTGCCATCCAATGCTAAAGAATCCGGTCTGTCCTTCTATTTACCCATAGCTGGAGGGAGAAGAAGAAGATTCATACCTTTCCCAAGAGTATTAGTACGTAAGTGAATGTAATGGATATGACCGGAATTCGAACTCGGCTCTCCGATTCCTCTATCCGATCTGCTATCCATTACTGCACCTCGCCTTCATTTACCTTTTATAAATGTTTATTACTAGGTATATTATTGAGATCGCTGGAAAATGAGTATACCATGATAAAAACGGCCTTACACTTGACGAAAGCAAAATTTTATCGTCAAAATGTTTGACTTACTATTAAGAGGAAAGAGCAAAGTAATTTTTAATTATTTTAAAACATTTTCCTGTCTTTATTAGAATATTCTAACTTTTGATTGAAAAACCTTGTTACTTTTCATCACCCGAACTAGTAGTAAGTAAAATGGCGAATTTTTGGTTCATTTTTTTTTTTTTTTGACAGACATTAAATTTGAAAATCTTGCAAAAATAGAAATAATTGTCAGATTTTAATGAAACTTTCAGAAAATATTCAGGAATGATGGAAATTATTATAAATATGTTATTTTTCTTAAATCTCATGATAAAAATATATTTTTTATATATATATTACCCCCCCCCCATAAATAATTTAATGAAAACTCTAGAAATTCAGTGTCGAAGCACGCAAGTCATTATATTAGTTAAAACCCAAGGCTTTGAAGAAAGGAAATCATGTTTTGTTTTTTTTTTAAATCCAACCTCGTCTTCCTAAAATCAGCTCTGAATTGTAACATACAAAACTCAATAAAACAAAGATATTATTTAATTTTAAATGCTTTTAGTTGCTTTTATTTGTTTTTATGAATATGCATATTGTCTGAAGGCAAAAAATTTCTTCGATGAAAAATGAATTTTTAAAAGAATTAATTGTTATTTCTTAAATTATTTTATTATTTTTACATTAAAGATTACTGACCATTTTATAAAGAAATAAATTTGAAAAAAAATATTTTTATCCAAAAAATTTATAAAAGAAATTACAAAATTATCAAAATATGTAAATCATCCAATTTTATAAATAACTTTAGAAGAAGGAAATTTGAATAAACAAATTAAAAGAATGTTTGGTTCAGAGGAGAAGATGCTCTTAACCTATTTTAGCGAACTTATGTGGTGAGAGCAAATGAAAAATTAGAATTACAGTTACACGTCGTTATGGTGATTTTTTACGCGTAGCTTAGATGTAACAAACACAAGGTCGAAAATATGGGGCACCCAGTGAGAAACGAATTCACTATTGAGTCGTAATTGATCTAGCGAGACAAGCTTGCAAAGCACTACACCACGTCAAGGGGCCTAAAATTATCGTTGTTGTTTTCTTGTTCACTTGTTGTTTTCTTGTTTATGTGTATAAAATACGATACAGATTCCAGACAAAGTTTGAAGAATATGCGCAAAAAAGCTTATCAGAAAAAATGTACTAACGATTTATTATTTAAATACACACACACAGACACACACACAGACACACACACATATTTCTTTCTTTCGTTTTTGGTCTGATGAAGTCTAGTAAAGTCGAAACGCGGAATCTAGTTTCAATAAAACAGTTTTCCATTTGTCATATTCTTCAGACATTTTTATAAATTTACGAAAAAAAAGATATAATTTCATATTTATTTCTTTATAAAATGGTAAATAATAAACATTTCATGATAGTTTGTTTACATATTTTTATAATCTTTTATATTATAAAATTATTTTTTATAAATAAGCAATCTAATAAATAATCCCTGTGCCGCGCCAGGAAATTTTTCTCCCCGGAATCGATCCTCCAGATTTATAAATCAACAATTCGCCCTTGCATGGAGTATTGCTGCCAAATATGGTCTGGAGCCCCTTCTGTTTGCCTCAGGGTTCTTGATAGGCTCCAGAGGCGGATATGCAATATAATTGGCCCTGCTCTGGCATTTCGTCTACAGTCACTTTCTCACAGACGCGCCGTCGCCTCTCTCTGTCTGTTTTACATATACTTTAATGGCAATTGCTCCGAGGAGCTACATTCACTGGTTCCCAGACTTCATGAGTTCAAGCGCCCTACGAGGCTGGCATCCCGCTCTCACCCTTTCACTGTCGAAACTCCTAAATGTAGCCGTCTCTTCTACTCTAATAGCTTCATGTCTCGCACCACTCGCCTGTGTAACTCCCTTCCCTATACCAGTTTCCCTGAGAGCTATAATCTCCAACTATTCAAATGTATTGCCTTGATCTATCCACTATCCTTCTCCTCATCCTTTTCTCTATCACTCCTATCTGATCTTGCTCCAAATTTTCTGTAACCCCTTGCGTCCTAGTGGCTTCCCGCCTTGCTTGGGGAGAAAAGCTTAAAAAAATAGAGTTTTCTATATTTGTAGTCAATTGTCAAGAATAAAGAAAATGTATAAATTTACTAAAATTTATTAAAACAATGAACATTGCCGTGGGAGTGAACAGTGTACAACGTAATAGCGATGTCAAGGGAATAATCCTTCTCTTGACACGCCGTTTTTTGTGAGCACCAAGATTATACATTGATCTCTTTTTTTTACCATGACATGCCGTAAAAAGAAATGATTAACAGTGAGAGTGAAGGGTAAGGAGATTTGGTGGATTTGCATGGTAAGCATAGGGATCCAGTTTCCTATGTAAATTAATTGTAAATTAATAGCCATATGGATACCAAAACAAATATGATCATACGACGTGATTTAAAATGTAAAAAAAAAAAAAATTAAAATTAAAATTTCTTTTTCGTGCATAAGGATGCTTAGGATACCATGGACTGATCATGTGAGCAACAACGAAGTTCCAGAGACAACGGAAACAAAAATGAAACTTATACTTAACATCAGGAAGAGGCAGTTGAAATGTCTGGTGCACGTAATAAGGAAGGAGGGCTTGGAAAATCTGATACTCACAAAACAGAGGGAAAGAGGAAAGCAGCACGTAACATACTTGGTAGGCTTGAGCAAATTGATGACGTAACAGGGTTTTAGAGAAATATCAAAAAGACAAAATCTATTAAGAGCTACGAAGAACAGGAAATAGTGGTGGTCCATGATCTCCAACGTCATGAGGGGACACGGCACGTAAAAAAAAACTATTGATAAAGCACTCTAAATTAAGAATTAAAAATGTATACAGACAAATCTTTCATCAACGGACTGAAAGGGGGATGGGTGGTCCGTTAAAGCCTATTGTGCGTAAATAGGAAGGGATTATTCTTGAGTTATAAAACCACTATAGTAACTACCAGTAGTTATGATGATAATGTAAATACTATAAACATGTATATATGGCATAAATATATATATACTTAATAGATATATTAATCAAAATAACAAAAATAATAGATTTCTCACAGCTACTTTCTCATGCATGTGCTAATGTATCGTACTTTATATACTGTAAACCCGTCTTTGTTTACAATTGAAAGGCCAGCCACTGTCGCCAAGCGGTCACTTTGAGAACTAATTCGGCTCGTTCCGCTAAGCCAGTAAATTTTGAAATACAACGCTGACGATTTGGAAGTTTTTTCCTGCATAACTTTTTTTTTTTATTTTTGTCTGCAGATTTTGT
Organism: Acanthosepion pharaonis; assembly: GCA_903632075.3. NCBI lineage: Eukaryota > Metazoa > Mollusca > Cephalopoda > Sepiida > Sepiidae > Acanthosepion > Acanthosepion pharaonis. The sequence goes on along the minus strand of CAHIKZ030000319.1, from coordinate 803,220 downwards.
CCGTTGCATCCGAAGTCCGTTGATTGGGGGGGGGTCCGTAGATGAGAGGTTTGCCTGTATTTATACATTTTTAGAATTGACTGATGTTTTTTTTACGACTAATCAAGCCTTTGCGAGTTATTCAAAGGCGAAACATATTTCAGATTGTAGGAGGTTGCTTACCAGTGTTCCCAAGCGGTATCCCATTTAACTACTGACCCGGCTCAATATTGCTTAACTTCGGTGATCGAACGAGAACAGGTGTCTTCAATGTGATTCAACCGTTGGGAGTGGGAATTTACAATGAATTTACATAGCGAACTGCACCCCCCCACCACCACGATCTATTAACTTTTATAAAATTGAATTTTTGTAATATATTCGTAATGTGGATTGTTTAATCTATAGTAGTATGAAAAAAATTGAAAGAAATTATTATTTCTCAGCCGAAAATTTTAGTGATGAAATAGTTTTAAAAATCGGCATAAATGGATAAATAAATAAAAAATAAGAGACGACGCAAAAGGAATAGTTGAACAAAATAAGCAGGGCGTTGTGGGTGAGGAAGAAAAGAAGAAAAAGAAAGAATTATATTGAGAATGGAGAGAGCAATTGTAGGAAAAAAGTTGTTCTTAATTGGAACTAGAAAAAAAAACAGAGCCTTACTCTATAATAAGCCAAATATATTTTTTAATATTTTATCATTTTTCCATGCGAGTATTATCTCCCTTGCACTAGAGA